>APFE030554615.1:21865-38792 GCA_000404065.3 Pinus taeda | reverse complement strand
TTTCCCCCCCCCCCCCCCCCCAACCATATTTGAATCTTATCAAGTAATTTGTAAGCTCATTTGATATTATAATAGGTCATGGTAGGGGTTACATTCAAATCTTGAAAGAGAGAAGAATTTATGAATATTGATATGGCTCGTAGCATAAAAAGGGGAAGAGAATGATGGTCTTTCTTTGTCTCATTTCTCTCTAGGAGGGCTTCAATTTCCCCCTTCCCTGAGTTTCCTTCCAATTTTACTTGGACTACAGTTAGTACTTTTACCCCTATCCAAAATTCTAAAATGAAGTGGAAGTTCAGTAATAAACATGAAAATCACTTTTCGCATTTTCCTTACATAATGTATAGTATCTTGAACCTTGCCATGATCTCTTTTCTAGATTGTCCCAGGTCAACACCTTGTTTCTTAGATTCTACAATAATCTGTAGAAAGATTCTTATATTCAGATTATTTGTAATTTCAAAATTAGATTACAGCTCCAAGTTTCCATTCCCTTCCCTTGTTCTGCTAAGTGGTAAATCCATATGGTAGCCTTTGTTGGCTATGTATTCACCTTCTAACATTTTTGTAGCCCAAACCAATTTGACGTGATATTAATTATACTTATGAGTGTGATAGATATGCTCTCCATTCCTCAAACATATTATCCTACAACCCTAACTGGTATGCTCTTTTCCAGTTTGAGACCAAAGCATTTTTTTTATCATAACACTATCTAGGAAAAATAGTTTTGAAATTCAAGATTGTCCATTAACTCCCTAGATATCTAGTATTCTCCAAACCCCCAATCCAAGGGTCAGTTTGAAACCTCCCATGCTATGTTTTACCAACCATCTAAGCTAAATTATCCCCTATGATATGGTATGACAACGGTCTCGACCATTTCTCTCCGACTGATTAAACTTATCGTGATAGGTTTTGTTGAACACCTTATAGACATTTTAATGTCGAGGGGTTCAATGTACTTCTTTGTCATGATAGACTGTGACAATCCTTCTCAGTTGACGATTCCTCCAAGTACCATTCGCTACCAAAGAATTTACAAAAGGATTAGATCTTTGAGCCCCATCTACCCTCTCTCTTTGGTTTAACAATTTTCTTCCACTTAACAAGGGATGTTTCTTGCTCTTCACTTTTTCCAATGCATTGGTAGTGATAAAAGAATTTTCTAACTATGTTTAAACTTCATATTACCTTTTGAAATGATAAAGAGTAACATGAAAAAGACATGGTTAGAATTTCTAACACTTTTGAGAAGTGGAAATGTTCCCCCCATCAAGCTCCACCCATTGTAGCAAAAAAATATTTTCTTGATTTTCTCATATTCATAACCTTTCATTGAATGTATATTCATTTTCTTTAAGCTTGTATCAAATATACCTCATACGATCATTAAACAATTTGATATAAAAAGAGGTTTGTTTTAAGATTAAATTCTCTCTCTTGGAACTACCACTTTGTAAAATGACCGTTGATTTTTGTTGCCTAATAGGCATACAGAGTTGTTTAATACAAGTTTATATTTTTCATTTATAAGAGGGTACATTCCCCAAGGTAACGGCATGCTCCCTCCAACCCTAGGAGATAAGGAAACATCATTTGTAACATTTACCCATGCTCTCTTTTTAGGGGGACAAAATAAAACACGATGGGGGAACATTATCTCACCACACCCCCATATTTGTCTCTTTTCAAATGATTTGTATGCTCCTTTGATATTATAATAGGTCATGGAAGGGGTTACATTCATATCCTGAAAGAGAAAAACATTTCTAAATAGTGATATGGCTCGTAGCACAAAATCTATGTGCTTCAGGGTAGTTTTAGCCAATAGTATCTAATAAGAGGAGTTGGTTTTTTACTATCAAAAAAATATATGGTGATTAAATTCTTTTGTATCCTTTGGGTGTGTCCATATGATCCCATCAATTTCTAAATATATATATACTCCACACCTCAAACTCATAAAGTAGCATGGGGGTGATCAATGCCCGGAAAAGGCAGCACAACATGTTCCAATCCCCCCCTCCTCTTCCTTGTGCACATGTCTCTATTTCGTCTCTAACTGAATC
Organism: Pinus taeda; assembly: GCA_000404065.3. Taxonomy (NCBI): domain Eukaryota; kingdom Viridiplantae; phylum Streptophyta; class Pinopsida; order Pinales; family Pinaceae; genus Pinus; species Pinus taeda. Next base: position 36,720 of record APFE030554615.1, on the reverse strand, counting down.
AGTGAGCTCCAATTCTTATTATTTGTATTAGGAGTTCATTTTTTTTTATTGTTAATCACACCACCTTGGTCTTATCTATGTTTACCTTCATCCCTACTTCTACACAAGGATTTGTCCAAAGCTAGCAAGTGATGTTGAAAGTTGTGAAATGTCTTGATAGTCAAGTCAATGTTATCTAGGTACAGTGTCAAATGCTTTTCTAAAACCAATGAAGCAACACCAAAGCTCCTCATCTTTATTCTCATGTGTCTTCTCTATCATGTGCATTAGTGTGGGGTAGTGATCTATAATGGAATGCTTTGTTCTAACTATGACATTTCCTTTGGCCTTTTCCCCTTTGTTTATTTGTTGTTTTTTCATTCCTCCAACTAACTCAGAGAATAATGGGTTAATCATAAAGGTCTTGTAGTTTTCTACATTGTTTTCTATAGTGTAACTCTCCTACCTGCTTTAAAAATGGGCAAAAGAAGGCTTGTTGTTCAGTTGTATGGGAAACCTTCCTTCAAAATCTGAGTGATCAAAGTATATGTTTGTGGAGGTGATCTTACCCCATTTCAAGTGCTCTACCTGAAGCCTTTGGTCTTTTTTCACTTTTCCCAATACCACTCTTCTAATTCCTACCTTCACATCTGACTTTCAAAACTATCCCCTTCAATCTGGTTTTTGGTGGAACTTTCCTCAAGGATGGGTTCCTAATACTTATAAATGGATTTTGTGTGGTACAACCATTATTCTGGTGTTATATTTGTTTCCTGCCCCGATTTCCTCACCTATAGTTTTTTTCCTAGTGGCTCTGGGGTTTTTCCTTTCCATCTTTAGCAACTTCTCTTGTCATATCTTACAAATGTGATCTTTTTTTCCTTTATGAACATCTTTTATGCAGTTAGGTTCTCATTCTTATTTTTTTTTTTTTATGTTGCATGAGCTTCTTTGTAGTCCTTATTAAACTAATGGTTTACTATAAAGCAACTTGTTTGTCACATACTTTACTCCTTTAGATGTATCTAAATAAACACAAAACCATGCATATGTGTTTGTCATTCTTTTCTCCCTTTTTATCTCCAAGGATCAGAAATTTTCCCAGCACGTTTCCATCCTTTCAAAATATGTTTCGCATCAAAATTCAAAATGGAATGTATTACCTACACTAGTGGTTAATTTTGGAGATCCTTTAGCTGCAATTGAAGTCATCTTTTAGATGGTGAATGAAGAATCCCATGCCATTTAGAAAATATGGGCCTTCATCAAATACCTTGCCTCTCTTTCTTACTGGAGAGGGCAATGATCAAAATACCCTTTGTGCATAGGTTTAGATTGATATTAGCCTCTGTCTCCCATTGTGTTGATATTTACAATCTGATAGTTTTTCCATATGGTGAGAACGTTATGAGTATGTCGATTAGGTTCTGGTTACTCATAATCAACTTTATCTTGAAATTTCTCTAATTTCATTACTTGTTTTTTCCTCATTTCGAACTTCCTTAACCATCCCAAGATGAGGGTAAGAATGTTTTTCTCTCTATTGTTATGTTTAATGTTTTTCCTAAGCAAAATATCTACCTCTAGCCCTCAAATCATTAGACCTCCATTCATTTACCCCATTATGCATTTGCTCATTAAACCACTCTAAGATAGGAAGGACTTAGTCCATTCCTTCTTTCAACCTTCTAGAATACTAGAGTGCTTAATTTTCAATTGCTAGACACTTACAGGCTGATGTGGAACACTAGTAAACTAGGATACTGCATGCAGAGATGCCAATTTAGAAATAATACAGGTAGGATAGGATTAGTGAGATAAAAAATTATAACTGATAGATGCATGTTAGAGGAAAATTATACATTTGAGTCTCTTTCTTAAGGGGGATAACTACCACCACTATAAAACTTTTGTTATTAATAATCATGTGAACACCAGGCACCACCTTCAATGAATGAAGTTAAACATTAACACTGGTTGAGACACAGTCTCTGGGGATTGAAAATGACACAATTAGAGTTACTGGGAGGTATGGCATATTGATGTGAGAGTCAGAGCCAGAAACACTTCTTCTTCTTGAAAGAGATATTATTGTATATGAAGTTGGTATTTTGTCATTGAACTTGGAGACATGGTAGCCTAATCAAGCTTATTTTGTGATTCACGTATCACAAGGATCCTTTTTTGTTGTGCCATTATCGGTATCGATCTTTCTGGCATGTGCCATTGTGATCATTGTGTTTATTTTTTTACCTCTTATTAATACTTCAAAGTTATCAGCTTCTACTCCCCTTTTTCTATTATTTGTTTCAGTTTCCTACCAAGTTTCTCATTATCTAATGTTTTGTCTTGTAATTTTTTACATTATATTGTGTGCCTTTTGTTGACATCTGTGGTATGTCTTCCACTTTTATTGCCTAATGGTTCAGAACATGTTACGAAGGAGATAGATTATGCACACATGCATAGACTTTAGTGGTCAAATTACTGCACATAGGTGTGTCCCTTGTCTCACAAACAAGGGCAAAGTGGGAGATCAACATGGAAATCATATTTCAGAGAAGCCAACAGTCAAAAGTTTGTAAGAATAGCTAATAGTGTTCAAAGAATATATGTATAAATGTAAGCGAAGTATGTCCTTAAAATGATTAAGGAATCCCCCAAAAGGGAAGCTTTTTATGAAATCAAATATGATACTTCTTGTGCACAAAAATCCAATATCTTTGTTGCCTGCATGAATCACAGGAAGTTGCTAACAACCACATTTTGATGCACGTGACAGAGAAATAGAGACACGAACCATCAAGGAAGATGTGAATTTACAGGGAAAATCCAAAAACCAAGGCAGCAAGCTAAGAAAAGATGCTAAAATCTGATTGCAAACTACACTAGAATTTGGAAAATGCAATAAAGTGGACCCTGCAAAGCCTAATTTAGGATGCATGAACACACAACTCTAAAGTTGGAAATAAGGACTAAAAAGTAAACTAATAAGTGGAACCCCACTAGAATGCCTTGTTATTTGAAGTGTACTTGGTCCACGTGTATGTATCCAATTTCTATTGTGATTGCAGGAAAAAATCTAGGTTTCTCCATTTGACCAACCACCTACTTCTAGATATTTCCCGGAATAAATATTTGCACAATATAGTGTATATGACTTTTTATTTGTTTTTTTAGGGAGTGATAGCCTGAACACCAACTCAAATATTGTCACACTCAATAATGTTAAGAAAATTCACCAACAATTCATTTGGGCATTAATAAGGATTGGGACATCCATTCCCACTATTGAATTCTTCTATCATGACTATTTTGAGCATAATAAACACAAAAGACTCATATGGTTCTAGTTGTTAGGAAACATAATGGTCATTGATTAACAACTAGCAAATGGATTCTGCACACTATTGATAAATGAGGAAACAATCCAAGTGGCTTCTCTAGGAACTACTACTTGTCGCCCTTCCTCGGGGTAGTATATTGACAATTTCCTTTGTTACAACTACACAATAAAAATATAAAGCAAACATCAATAACTTTTACAAACTGTAAAAATATAATATCAATTTTGATAACAGGGATACTCTGTGATAAGATCATTCCTTCCTTCCCTTGAGGCGCATTCCATGACATAAAACTAAAACTCATGAGCACACTTCATCAAGTCCCTACACAAGAATCACAAATTTGTTTCTCATGGATGACTCTTTGGCCTTAGAAATAATATAAGGATGGTGGAGATGGAGTATCAGAAGACAGTCAAAAAGGCTACTGATTTGATAATCGGTCTAATGGAGGCTCTAGTCTCTCTATATAAGAATGAAGTATTTGAACGTGTATAGTAATTCAACATCCCCCAACAGCACCCAAAAAGGTTGCTTCAAAAAATCCCATACATGATAAACTGCCATTAGATAAAATAATATCTTTAGCTCCTTTTGTGCATAAAAAAGTACCTTTTGGGTATTGGCATATGCAGATTTATAGGTAACCTAGATTTATGTGGCTCGCAAGTTGAAAATATTTGTAAGAATATGCTTGAGTTCCCTACATTATTACCCAAGTTTGATGATGATGACAATGTCATGCATTTTGAACAAAGAAAATATCCAAAATACCATTCTTAAGTGATACTTTATGCATGTATTTCATTTAGGTGATTTGAATTATGCATTCTTTCTATTAATCCAATAAAATATTCATAATGCAAGGAAGGAAGAAATGTTGTAAAAGCAGTATGTTCATAAATATAATTTAAGACTAATTATATGCATTTATTTCATTGAGGTAATTTGAATTTTGTATTATTTCTACTAATCTAATAAAATCTTCATAATGCAAGGAAGGAAGAAATGTTGTAAGAGCATTATGTTTATGAATAAACTTTAAGTCTGATAATATGGAACCCATTGGATTTTAGCAGGGCATATTAGGACGTTGGCCTGGTACTTGAATGAAATCTTGATTGGATCAATGGTTGCAATGGGAGTGGCTCCTTTTTTTCTCCTTGTGTTCTTGTGGGTCTGATTTTTATCTGAGTCAAATAGGAAAAGGAATATAGAAAGATGGATAAAATTTCCAAGAACCAAACAGGTATTCACTTTGCAAATTTGAAATGATATATATATTTATGGATATATCAAAAAAATGTTCTCTTTGATCATTTTTTATGTTCTAGGAAAGCTTTAAGGTGTAATATTCACAAACTGTTTACTTCTCTGGCAATTTTCCAAACACTAGATTGTGATAGATGAAAATGCCTCTTTGAAAACACAACTTGTTACATTGCATGGATATATTACATACACATTTGAGGATATTATAAAAAATATAGAGATGCTTGATGGAAGTGACATCATTGGTTCTGGGGGATTTGGAATTATGTACAAGCTAGTGATGGACAATAACAATTTATTTGTAGTGAATAAAATTGATAAGTGTGGTGTAGCATCCAATCAGATATTTGAGAAGGAATTGGAGATTTTGGGAAGCATTAAACACATTGCTTAGATGAATTTATCCATTGTTATTACTTTGAAAATTAGATTAATATTTTTATTGATGCAATATTTTGCAACCATGATGTATGTCTACTTATAAGGCTTCTAATTTTGTTCAGATTCAAAACCACCTACTCCACATTTATATTATATGGCCTAATTAAATATAGCACTTGGAGAAGGTTGAGGCCTGGCTTACTTGCATCATGATTGTGACCCTAGAATTGTTCACCATGACATAAAGTCTAGCAATGTACTCATTGATGAAAGGTCGGAAGCACATGTATTAGACTGAGGTCTTGTAAAGCTCTTGGAATATGGAAAAGCATATGTGACCACCATTGTTGTAGGCAGACTTGGATAGTTAGCTCCAAGTATGTTGGAATTCCTTTTACACATAAGCTTGACTTTATTAATATTTATTATATGCATTAGAACATTTATTTTTATCCTCCAATTCCAAAGTAGAGTACTTGCAAAGTGGAGAGCGGCAGAGAAATCATATTTAAGAGAATCCAACGGTAAAGAGTTTGTAAGAATAGATAATAGAGTTCAAATAATATATGTAGGAACGTAAGAGAAGTATGTCCTTAAAATGACTAAGGAATCCCCAAAAGGGAAGCTTTTTATGAAATCAAACATGATACTTCTTGTGCACAAAAATACAATATCTTTGTTGCCTGCATGAATCATAGGAAGTTGCTAACAACCACATTCTGATGCATGTGACAAAGGCATATAAACATGAACCATCTTGGGATAAGTGACTTTATAGGTAAATTCCAAAAACCAAGGCAAGAAGATGAGGGGTAAAATTGATTGAAAACTACATTAGAATTCAGAAAACGCAGTAAAGTGGGCCCCAAAAGGCCTAATTTAGGATGCATGAACACACAACTCTGAAGTGGGAAACAAGGACTAAAAGGTAAAATAATAAGGTGGAACCCCACCAGAATTCCTTGTGATTTGAAGTGTACTTGGTCCTTGTGTATGTATCCAATCTCAATTGTAATTGCATGAAAAAATCTAGGTTTCTCCATTTGACCAACCATCTACTTCTATAGATTTCCCAGAAAAAATACTTACACAACATAGTGTATATGTATTTTCATTTCTATTTTCTAGGGAGTCATAGCATGACCACCAACTCAAATATCATCCAGCTCAATAATGTTAAAAAAATTCACCAACAATTCATTTGTGCATTGCCAAGGATTGGGACATCCATTCCCACTATTTAATTCTTTTATTAGTGTTATTTTGAGTATATAAAAAAAAGCCTCGTATGTTTCTAGCTGCTAGCAAACATAATGGTCATTGATTAACATCTAGCAAACGAATTCTGCAGACTATTGATAAATGAGGAAACAATCTCAGGGGCTTCTCTAGGAACTACCTCTTGAATCCCTTGCTCAAGGTAGTATATTGACAATTTCCTTTCTGACAACTATGTAATAAAAATATAAACTAAACATCAATAATTTTGACTAACTGTAAAAATATAATATCAATTTTGATAGCGGGGATATTGTGTGATAAGAGTATGCCTTCCTTCCCTTGAGGCACCTTCCATGACATAAAACTGAAATTCATGAGCATACTTCATCAAGTCCTCGCACAAGAATCACAAATGTGTTTCTCATGGATGAGTCGTTGGCCTTGAAACAATATAAGGATGGTGCAGATGAAGTATCTGAAGACAATTGACAAGACTCCTAATTTCATAAGGGGTCTCTTGGAGGCTCTGGTCTCTCTATATAAGGATGAAGTATTTGAACATGTATAGGAATTCAGCTTCCCCTAGTACCACCCAAAAAGGCTAGTTCAAAAAGGGCCATACATGATAAATTTTCATTAGATAAAATAATATCTCTATCCTTTTGTGCATAAAGGTGCCTTCTTGGCATTGGCATATGAAAATTTATAGGTAACTTTCATTTATGTGGCTTACAAGTTGAACAGCTTTGTAAGAATATGCTTGAGTTCCCTACATTAGTACCCAAGTCTAATGATGATGACAATGTCATGGATGTTGAACAAGGAAAATCTCCAAAATACCATTATTAAGTGATACTTGATGCATGTATTTCATTTAGATGATTTGAATTATGCATTCTTTCTATTAATCCAATAAAATCTTCATAATGCAAGGAAGGAAGAAATGTTGTAAAATTCGTATGTTTATAAATAGACTTTAAGACTGATTATATGCATTTATTTCATTTAGATAATTTGAATTTTGTATTCTTTCTAATAATCTAATAAAAAATTCATAATGCAAGGAAGGAATAAATTTTGTAAAAGTATTATGTTTATGAATAAACATTAAGAGTCTGAATATGGAACCCACTAGATTTCATCAGAGCATGCTAGGACATTGGCATGATACTTCAATGCACTTGTGATTGGAGCAATGGTTACAATGGGAGTGGCTCTTTCTGTGATCCTTGTGTTCTTGTGGGTATGATTTTTATCCTAGAAAGGAGTCAAAGAGGAAAGGAATAGAAAGATGGAGCAACTTCCCAATAACCAAATAGGTATTCACTTTGTAAATTTGAAATGATATATATATTCATGCATATATAAAAATATTGTTCTCTTTGACCATTTTTTATGTTCTAGGAAATCTTTGAGTGATATTCACAAATCATTTACTTGTCTGGCAATTTTCCAAACACTAGATTGAAAATGCCTCTTTCAAAACACATCTTATTACATTGCATGGAGATTTTCCAAACACATTTGAGGATATTATAAAAAAGATAGAGATGCTTGATAACACTGACATCATTGGTTCTGAGAGATTTGGAACTGTGTACAAGTTGGTGATGGACAATAACAAGTTATTTGTAGTGAATAAAATTGAGAAGTGTGGTGTAGCATCCAATCAGATATTTGAGAGGGAGTTGGAGATTTTGTGAGGTATTAAACACAAGAATATTGTTAATTTGTAGGGTTATGGTAAATATCCATTAGCTAGCATGTTTATCTATGATTTCTTACTCATGGGAAGCTTAGATGAATTTATCCATGGTTAGTACTTTGAAAATTAGATGAATATTTTTATTGGTGCAATATTTTGCAACCATGATGTATGCTTGCTTATAAGGTTTCTAATTTTGTTCAGACTACAAACCACCTTCTCCACATTTGAACTAGATGGCTTAATTGAGTATCGCACTTGGAGCAGGTCGAGGCCTAGCTTACATGCATCATGGTTGTGACCCTAGAATTGTCCACTGAGACATAAATTATAGCAATATATGGATTGATGAAAGGATGGAGGCACATGTATCAAACTAAGGTCTTGCAAAGCTCTTAGAAAATGGAAAAACACATGTAACCACCATTGTTGCAGGCACACTTGGATACATAGGTCCAGGTATGTTGGCCTTCCTTCTACACATGAGATCAATTTTATTCATATTTATTATGTGCATTAGAACATTGATTTTTATCCTCCAATGCCAAAATAGAGTACTTGCAAAGTGGGAGAGCAACAGAGAAATCAAATTTAAGAGAAGCCAACAGTCAAGAGTTTGTAAGAATAAATAATAGAGTTCAAAGAATATTTGTAGGAATGTAAGAGAATTATGTCCTTTAAATGACTAAGGAATCCCCCAAAAGGGAATCTTTTTATGAAATCAAACATGACACTTCATCTGCACAAAAATCTAGTATATTTGATGTCTGCATGAATCATAGGAAGTTGTTAACAACCACATTCTGATTCCTATGATAGAGGCATAGAGACATGAACCATCCTAGAAGAAGTGTATTTATAGGGAAATGCCAAAAATGAAGGCAAGAAGCTGAGAAAAGGGGCTAAAACTTGATCGCAAACTGCACTTGAATTCAAAAAATGTAGTAAAGTGGACCCGACAAGGCCTAATTTAGGATGCATGAACACACAGATCTAAAGTGGGAAACAAGGACTAAAAGGTAAACTAATAAGGTGGAACCCTACTAGAATGCCCCGTGATTTGAAGTGTACTTGTTCCATGTGTATGTATCCAATCTCAACTGTGATTGCATGAAAAAACCTAGGTTCCTCCATTTGACCAACCACCTACTTCTAGCAATTTCCCATAATAAATCCTTTCAAAATATAGTGTATATATATTTCCATTTCTATTTTCAAACGAGTGATAGCCTGACCACCAAATCAAATATCATCCCACTCAATAATGTTAAAAAATATCACCAACAATTCATTTGGACATTGCTAAGGATTAGGACATCCATTTCCACTAATGAATTCTCTTATCAATATTATTTCGAGTATAAAAAAAGCAAAAGCCTCATATGGTTCTAGCTGCTAGAAAACATAATGGACATTGAGTAACATCTAGAAAATGGATTATGCACAATGAGGAAACAATCCAAGGGGCTTCTCGAGGAACTACCACTTTTGGCCCTTCCTTGGAGTAGTATATTGACAATTACCTTTGTCCCAACTATGCAATAACAATCTAAAGAAAACATCAATCACTTTGACTAACTATAAAAATATAATATCAATTTTGATAGTGATGATACTATGTGATAAGAGCATGTCTTAATTTCCTTAAGGTGCCTTCCATGACATAAAACTAAAATTCATGAGCACACTTCATCATGTCCCTTCACAAGAATAACAAATTTGCTGCTCGTGGCTAACTCTCTGGCTTTCGAAACAATGTAAGGATGGTGCAGATGAAGTATCTGAAGATTTTTTACAAGCATTCTAATTTGATAAGGTGTCTCTTGGAGGCTATGGTACCTCTATATAAGGATGAAGTATCTGAACATGTATAGGAATTTAGCTTCCCCAAGTATGACCCAAAAAGGTTGGTTCCAAAAAGGCCATACATGATAAACTATCATTAGATAAAATAATATCTTTAGCTCCTTTTGTGCTTAAAAAGGTACCTTATGGGAATTGGCATATGAAGATTTATTGGTAACCTGGATTTATGTGGCTTGCAAGTTGAAAATCTTTGTAAGAATATCCTTGAGTTTCCCTGCATTAGTACCCAAGTATGATGATGATGACTATGTCATGGATGTTGAACAAGGAAAATCTCCAAAATACCATTCTTAAGTGATACTTTATGCATGTATTTCATTCTTTTATTAATCCAATAAAATATTCATAATGCAAGAAAGGAATAAATGTTGTAAAAGTAGTATGTTTATAAATAGACTTTAATATTCATTATATGCATTTATTTCAGTAAGGTAATTTGAATTTTGTATTATTTCTACTAATCTAATAAAAAATTCATAATGCAAGGAAGGAAGAAATGTTGTAAAAGCATTATGTTTATGAATAAACTTTAAGACTGATAATATGGAACCCACTGGATTTTAGCAGAGCATGCTAGGACATTGGCATGATACTTGAATGGATTAGAGCAATGGTTACAATGAGAGGGGCTCTTTTTGTTCTCCTTGTGTTCTTTTGGATCTAATTTTTATCTAAGAAAGGAGTCAAAGAGGAAAAGGAATATATAAATATGGACTAACTACCCAAGAACCAAATATTCACTCACTTTTCACTTTTGAGGCCAAATCAAAAAGTTCCTCATGAGTATATTCCAATCCAATTGAACCCACATTATAACCTATAAGAGTTTCCCTTGCTTTTTTGAGAATTGACTACAAGTACTTTCCCCATGCTTCTATATGAAGTTGCAAATGTATTTGAACATGCTAAAAACAAAGGCTCAAATAAATGTGACTTTTTGAAGTTCAGACTTCATAACAACATAGTAGAATTGTGTACAAAGAATGGAAGCAAGAAAAGGGAAATATGGCCCTTACCTCCATTTTTTCATGCAACCGTCTATGTACCTCCATTTTCATCCTCAAAGCCTCTATGATTTGTAAGGTTCCAAGATACAAGAATAGAATGTTAGCTAGATCTTCCTTAATATTAAGAATAAAAAATCATTTGGAGAGCATAAAATATCGTAGAGACCTTCAATCAAAAGCACCATACTCTCCTAACAAAAATACACTATAGTAGTCTCACAAGTCCTAACAAAATTAATAGCCTTTTTCCTAACAAAAACCACCCAATTTTTGGCTATAAACAGATCGATCAAAATTTGGGAACAGATCAATCTAGGAATTCTTGGGTAGAGTCCATAAAGGAATGCACTGAGAATAGAAGTTGGGAAAGTTGTGGTAAACTCCCACCAACCTATGGCTAGACCAAATCCCAATCAATAAAAATTTTTAAAACATCAACCCAAGATATGAGCAGGTTCAAAAAATAACTGAATTTGAATAATATATATATCAAGATTGAATGGAAAGCCTATCATAAAGAAAATGACTTAAAAATAGAGAAAATAATTTGTGTTGTGTATTGTAAACAAATGTGGATGAAAATATGATATCGATGCTTACTCTATAACATTTTTTGGAATGATAGCACCAACCTAGTATGTTTCATGTGTCATTTGGTATACAAAGGAGTTTACATTCAATTGGATGGAACGAAATTTCTTCTATGTGTAGACATGGCAATGCTTCCAACTCCAATGTTGGTGCAAGGGATCATTCATCTTCTCAGCAAGAAGTAGTAGTTCAAGAAACATGATGATGGGTATTACTATTAATACCTAGTTTGTTGTAGGTTTGGAGAATAGAGCAACTAACCATGAATCTAGAAACTGCGTTCCAATGAACAAAATTCCAAATGGACCTGGGGGTATTTCTTCTTTGATGCTACATCCACTACCAGGTATTCCTTGGGGATCACATCATATTCCATTCACACAAGCACCTAAGAGAAGTAGTGGTTCTTCTAAAGGATAGGGCTTATCATTGTCTGTTTCTAGGCCTTCACAAGTAAGTCATTTTAATCCTTAAAATATTCATTCATCTTCATCATAGATGTGCATGTGCCATCCATCATTGATTTGCATGTCCCACAATATTTTAGTTCAGTAGTAGTATTGATGGAACACCAAGGTGATGGGTTGGTAGGTGTACCATTTGGGTCGTTGTAAGTAATTTTTTTTGAAAATGATGGAAACAGCAAAATAATGGCTAAGGTTTGTGGTATGTACCTTACTAAGAGATTTTAATGAACCTTAGTTTTAGAGACATTGACTAGTATATTAATGGAATTTTTTATGTAGTTATTCAATCTCTAAGGTGGATATAATTTCAGATTTGGCTCTTGATGAAATGATCTATCTATAGAGATCCTTGCTTGTTAAAGAAACCTAGGTTGTGGGATGTATAGGGAAAATTGGACTGCTCCCAACACAGGGAAGGAATGCCAAAATAGAGTAAAGTTCCCAAATCCTGGTCAAGACAAATATCGATTATGAAATTTGGTTCAATCCTTGGAAGATAATCCTTATAAAAATCACTTGTTGGTTTTTTTCTCCTTCCAAGACTAATATCAATTATCAAATCACTTGTTTGTATCTAATCTCTGTTTATGGGGAAATTTTATGCTCATTACGTTAGCATTGTGTGTGGTTCCAAATTAGAATTTTTACGAAAATGCCATCAAAGTACTGCAATTGGCTTGACTGATCTCTTTGTGATAGTGTAAGTCTCTCCAAATTTCTTTCAAATTAGTGTTTTCCATAGAAACTTTGCCCCTGATTCCTATAAGCTTGTGTGTAAAAGAGTGTCTGGGGACATGTTATGAACAAGATTTTTCCAGTATGAGCCATAGGCATTAATGCTATTAAAATAGGAGACAGGCATTGTATTCCTCATCCATTCAAACTAAATCTAGCTACAAGGAAAATTAATAATGCATAAGGTGACTAACTAAAACAAACTTTGTTCCCTTCCAAAAATCAAAGAAATTGTAAACTACCAGAGTTTGAGGACATGCATTGCTATATTTATGGAATTGGAATGTAATAAAGAAGTTGCAAGCATTTGAGATGGGAATTTTCCTTGAGCCACTGACACTTCCCACTTATATTCCTCCAATTTGTGATGTGTTGAAGCCTGTCTGAACCTGCACCTTCCATATTTGAACACATATGTTTTGGGTACAATAGGAGAAGCTTGAGGGGAAGGAATAAGGAAAGTAGGGAGGGTGCCTCTAGAAGGCACTCAAATATGTAAGTGATACAAACCAATGAATATTGAAACACCTACAAAGACCACAAACTAGAAAACATAGAACCATAAACCAACCTGAATTTTGTCATTGCAAACAATCCTTAAACGAAGCTCCTTGATCTACCATTTCCAAAGTGTTTGGCTAGCTTGTCTACATATAATACTTCTTATTGATTATTGTGCACATTAGTATCCACTTTATTTTGAATTTATGGGATCAGCCTAAGTCCATCACCCTACCTTTAAATAATGTTCCAAGGTATGATGAATGGAGCTCCTTGAACTACTATTCCCAAGGTGTTTGGCTAGCTTGTTTGCATTGAGTACTTCATATTGATTGTTGTGCACATTAATATCCACTTTATTTTAAATTTAGGGGATCAATCTAAATTCCATCACCTCACCTTTTAACAATTTTCTAGGGCTAAATTTTAGAAGCTAACATAGCCCAATGATCTATTCCCTCATTCATTCCTCACTTAAAAGAATCAAATTCGTTTGAAAAGAGAGAGAATGTTGTTTGATTATGGAAAGGATAATCTTTCGTATATAATTTTCTTGACTGGATTGGTCACTTTTTGCTTTTATGACAAGATTATTCAAAATATTTTGAAGACCCCATGTGTATTAGGCGTTGTCTATTAGATGTTTTGGAGTTTTTGGTCAAAATCTAATGAAAACATTGTTGGTAAAATCTTTATTTGCGTTATTTAAACTGGGCTTTTGACTACATATATGGATTCAAAACCCTAAAAAACCCCTCAGGCACATGGATTTGTGGAGATTTCACATCTCAAAGTTGTAATTCCAACCAATCCTTCGCATATTTTGGGCAAATGAGACTAGAAAATAGGCCTCAGAAAAAGCTCCAAAATGTCTAACAAGTAGACTATGGTTGCATAATAGGCTATCTTATTTCCTCTGGGATCATGAAGACTAACCACACATGTTGTACTTGGTCTATTTAGCTTTCAAACTCATCCATGATTTTTTTTGTTTTTGGTCTTTTCATTTATGTTTGTGTGGTCGCAGTTCTGTGATTCTTGAACAAGAATTATATTTTGTAACAGATGAAAGAAATTTTCTTACAAAACAAATGCGATTTAATCATAAATTGATGCTTTGGGTTATCATTGTTAGCTTTATATATCCATTTCCTCTTGTATTTTTTATGTACCGGGATGTTTGTGTCGTAATTTGATAGGTGAAATAGGTTTTATAAAATAAATTCTTTTAGATATAACAAAATATGTTAATGTAACATATAATAAAAGATGTAAATGAAATAACTAACGTCCAGATATGGAATACGTGGTCCATCTAAATGACTCACACAACTAGGACTCCAAAGTCGTACGTGTTTTCTACTTGACAAACCTTCTACAAATATTTATGAGTAAGATCCATTATATTTATGGATATATTTGTGGAAACAATTTATGTACCATGAAGTTAGCCTACTTGACAAATTTCCAATTTTTTAACAAAATTATAAAATCTTTGAATATTTTTTTCTACAAGTATTTATGAGTATTTGTACCATGCATTTAGTATGCTTAACAAGTCTCCAAGTTTTTCTACAAAAGTATAAAATCTTTCGTTTGAATGTTACTGGACTCTAGTGTGGGCAGATTATAAGAAATGGGATTCAAAAAAGGACAAGGAGACAATGCAGAGAATGTCTTTGTTATGAAACCAACTCACAAAAAGATAGAAAATAGAGATCAACGCCTTCAAAATAAGCCTCTTTGAGGGGGCAACCTCCTTTACATTACACAAATGAATAAT
>APFE030554615.1:0-18895 GCA_000404065.3 Pinus taeda | reverse complement strand
CTTTTGACATTTCTTGTTCCTTTTCTTCCTCCTCTTCACAATCTATGTAGAATAATTTCTTCTCAGCACACTTATGACCTTTAGTGTATTTTCTATCACAACTGTAACAAAGCCCTTTTACTCTTTTTTATTCCAATTGTTGTGGTGTCAACCCTGTAGGTTGTGGAATGCTAGGGGAAACAAAACTTCCATATTTATAGTTGTGAGTGGTAGGCTTCCTGGTTTCCATAATTTTGCTTTCAATTTTTCTTGCTAACCTAAATGCCTTCTCCAATGAATCAGGTTCCCAAAGGCAAACCTCATGTTCGATCTTGTCCTTTAAAGTCCCTAAGAATACATCAATCCTATGCTCCTGTCGAATATCTTTTACTCTTATGTGAAATTTTTGGAAGTCCTCAATCTGCTCCCTCATTGAACCCTTTTGTTTGAGATTTGTCAATTAGCTAAAAAAGGTGTTTCTTTTTGTATCCTCATAATGTGCTATCATTTCTTCCATAAAAATTGCCCAAGTGACAATTTGTTTACGAGAGAAAATTCATCAATACCATACAAACTAATTTCATTCCAGATATAAAGTTGCAATACGTACGTTTTGTGTGTTTTGCACATTAAGGAGATCGAAAAATTGTTCCATCTATGTATCCATGTTCCAAGATCCTTGTCATCAAACTTCCTCGTATCAATTTTTGGAACATGGTGGGCCTTCAATCCAAAATTAGAGTCTATGAGATCATGATTAACATTTCTTTTATTCTCATCATGAGTTTCCTTTACTACCCTTTCACCATTAGTAACCATTTCTTGTAGCAACTTATTCAAATTTTTGTTCAATTCTTCCATCTTAGTATCCATGCCATCCACATTAGCTTCCATGGTATCCATCTTAACTTGAACACCTTTCATATTAGCTTCCATGCCATTCATCTTGGCTTCAGTTACCTTTTGTGAGAGTGAAATTTGTTGTACTTGGTGTTGTAATTTTGACATATCATGTTGCATTTCTTCCTCTTCTTCATGAGTCATGCTAGAGCTTTCCGGTTTCTTACTAGGTGTCTTTCTTTGGGAAATCAATTAATGCTAATAATTCTTCACTATTCCCTTTGAACTTCTTCAAACTAATTTTTCAAACCAATCTTATGCAAAAAATTTAAAAAACTACACACATTTTTTTTTCACTTTGTAAGAACTTGATATTGAATATGTTGTATCTTTGTAACTGCAGATCTTGAATATCTGAAATCACGTCTTGCAGTAGTCCTTTGAGTCCTTGTTCTAACCCCAGAAGTCTAATCAAGATTCTATTCTCCAAGGAAGAGTTATGGAAAATCTCCTGCAGTGACCTGATTATAGACTAGTTCAGTAGAGCGAACTTGTACAAAGTGCCACGTGTCACTGTTTCCACCTTAGTAACTGAAACTGATATACAGAAATCTACACGACATTCTCTTTCCGAAACTTCTTATGAAATTTCAATAGGATGCTCAGAACACAAGTTATGATGATTTTCCCTAGGTTACCTGTTTGGAATGCAATTCGGGAGTCTGTAAAAACCCTAACTTCCTCAGATTATATCTCCAAAAATATAGTGAGAAATTCAGAATCAAAGTTAAGAACAATTTTGGCTTAAATGGGTTTTTTTTTAGCTTCTGAAATGTTGCAAAAAAAAAGTTATAGTGAAAATTCCACAATGACCTGTTTGGAGCAACGAAACCCTAGAATCCAGAGCTTTGATACCAAATGTTATCAAAGCAGCTCACAAAAAGATAGAAAAGAGAGATCAATGCCTTCAAAATAAGCCTCTTCAAGGGGGAAACCTCCTTTACATTACACAAATGAATAATTCTTGGATGATACAAATGGAAAGGCCTATTTTCTATATATAAGAGTATAAGGGGTCATAATATAATGAGAGTCGAACTAACAATAATAATGTAAGGGCACAATAATAACAATATGGTTACTACATGGGCACAATAATATAATAAGGGGGTTGTGATAATAACAATAAGGGGTTACACTAGTAGTATAGGGACCTAACAATCTTGGATATGATTCATTTGTTGTTGCAGATCCTTCAAGCACTTGATCCATCAACTTTGGAAACTTTTTTAGGAAGGATTCTAATGCTTTTTAATTTTGTGATTCTTTCACCTCATGGTTATTTTGGTCAAGAAATTTTAGGAATGCCAAACACTGGTGGACAGGTAAACATACTTTTTATAATTTCACTGCCCATTCCATGATATTCTCTCTTTATTGTTTGATTGTATTTTGAACTTTTAATATGATTTTGTTTTTGCTTTTAACTACAAAATTTAAAATACTTGGTATCATATCCATTTAAACAACATCCAAAACTTGAAGATAATATTAGTATTATAGCTCTTTTATGTTAAAATATTTTCATATTCAAAGTTTATAAATATAAAAGATTAAAACAAATGGCAATGCCTTCATTTGATTGTTACTTGACTCTAGTGTGGTTAGGTTACATGAAATGTGATTGGAAAAAGGATGGTGAGAAAATGGAAAGCATGACTTGGATATGATTCATTTGCTATTGGAGATCCTTTAGGCACCCGATCCATCGACTTTGGAAATGTTTCTAGTAGGGATTCTTATGGTTTTTAATGTTGTGATTCTTTCAACTTATTAGTCATTTTAGGCAAGCAAATGTTTAGTAATGCTAGACAAGACATCAGCGGATAGGTCAATAGTTTTTTTATAATAGCAATGTTCATTCCATGATATCCTTTCTTTATTGTTTGATTGTATTTTGAACATTTATTTTGATTTTTTTTTGTCTTTTAACTATGAATTTGTAAATACCTGGTATCATGTCCAATTAAAAAACAACCAAAGCTTGAAGATGAAATTATTATTACACAATATTGATTGAAATCCTTTTAGTTGTTTTGTGTTAAACTATTTTCATGGCTATTAGAAAAGTTTACTTTCATGTTGTTATTTGAGCATATGTTTTTTATATACTTGACCAAGTTAATCCATTTGAGAATGAAATGTTTTTGTGAATAAAATGACAAGGATTAGACATCACACCTCATATTATTTTGTTTTACAAGTTATATACAACTTGAGATTTTTAGCATGTAACTTAGTTGGCATGATTGCACCTTAAGCTTTCCCTAAGTTTGAATACTAAGTTACTAAGGTGTTCTTTTCTATGGTGATGTTTTATTTACTTTGTTTATACAGGTCATCTGGCCACATAATGGGCATTATCGCCCAACTGAAGAAAACTTGTTCGAGTTTCTTGCTTTTATGGGGGAAAATGGTTTTGACATTGTTGATGTTGAGGTATATGTCATATAAATATTTTATAGTTTACTTTAGTTTATATTCTAGTGTTCATCGTCTTTTATTTCTTACACTCTCCATTGTATCCTTCTTTCTTTTCTTCTTCTTCTTCTTCTTCTTTTTTAGAAAAAGTACTCAAAACTCAATATTGATGATAAGAAGCAAAAATTGATAAAAGAGGAGAACAATAACATTGGAGCGACAAATGAAAAAAGAGAGAGAGAAGAGAATCAGTCTAGTGATACCCTTAGAGCCCATATCCCGCATAAGACACACACATAGAGAATGATGGATAAGTCTTTAGAGTTGGTGAATTCACCTGCAATGCCTTGAAAACACAATGAAAATGTTTTAAAGTGATGAAACAACATTTAATTTGTAAATTGTAGTCCAACCAATATTAACTTGGAAACTCATATTGTAATATTTGACATTTTATATAATATAATTTATGTGCTTGAAATTATTTATAGTTGCACTTGATATTGTTTAGTATTGTAATTAACATATGTAACTTTGCATTTTTATATTAGATGAGTATGCACATTGTATGATTTTTATTTTTTTTTAATTTAGTCTGAAAATCATATTAATTAATTTATGTTTATTAATAATAAACACGTAAAATTAATCTAAAACTATTAAATTAGTAGTTTATATTGATTAATGATGAACACAAATAAAATGAATGTATGACTAAATTAGTTATTTATAATTATTTTTAATGAAAGTAAATTAAATGAATATAAACTACTAAATTATTCATATATAATGAATATGAAACTACCAAAAAAAGATAAATGACTATTGCAATTGATAAATTTGTGATTACAAATGACGACTAAATTTTGCATATATATGACTATTAGTAGTTAATTTACAGTATCTTATAACACAACTAAAATTTGGTCATTAATTGGTTTCAAACGTGACTAAAATTTGCATATATATGACTATCAGTAGCTAATTTACAATATCCTATAACCCGACCAACATTTTGTTCATATTTCTTTGGTCGTTAATTGGTTTTCTCGGGTGACCATATAGTAATATATTTTGTTGTATATTTGGTCATTAATTGTAACAAATAATGACTAAATCAATCACTAAAATAATGACCAAATTTATGACTAAATATACTACCAGACAATGTAATTGAGACATCAATTAATGACTAAGCTAAAAATGACTAAAATTTGGTCACGTTATAAGATACTATAAATTAGCTACTACTGATCACCAACCGAAAAATGGTCATTTATATGCAAATTTTAGTCATTTTTTTAGTAACTAATTAGCCATTTTGTACTAGTAATGAACTTTCTTCTAGTGTAGATTAATATCAACATATTTTCCTAACCAGAGCTATAATAAGGAAACAATCGTGCATTGCATTCTCGCTCTCTAATGTATTCTCGAACCCACACAAAAATGTTCTAGATGTGTTGTAGCCTTTCTTTAATTGGAGGCCTTTGTGGATACCAACGCCCAAATTTCAATAAGACCTTTTGTAAAAACTAGAGAAGCCTTCTATTTTAACAATCAAATTCATGAATCTATGTTAACCATGGAGGAGTTCCAACTCCCTTTGAGCATTAACGACAACATATTAATCAATCAATTAAATAATACGACCAAGAATCAAGCCAATAAGTCAGTAACCACCATTTATTTCCAAAATTGAAATAGATGGTATCTGTTAATGGAAATACATGAATATTACTTATCTGTAATATTTCTAGGCAATTGAGCTTGAGATGAAGCTTCTCCACCCAACCGTAGACCGAGGCCATAAGGTGATCCTGCCCAGTCATCCCCAAGCCAAGTTCCTACTTGTGACGACACTACTTGAGGGACCAGGAACCTCATAGATGTTGCTCAAATCCCTTCTCTTTTTATATCGAATCTTCATATTTGAATTAGTTTAGTGCCTATGTCCTCTTCCTTCTACGCTACTTTCAATAACATGGTATTCTTATCATTACATAAACTTTACCATCACCAGCTGTTGGAAATAATACTAAGAGGGGGGTGAATCAGTATTATCTGGTCAATTATTTTCTTTCTCAAACCCAGAACATATACGCTACTTTAGTTAGAGAAAACCGCGTATATATGCAACTACAGATAAGGAAACCCGCATATACCATACAAACTTATAATTTAAAATATTCTACAGATGTTGAACATTAATCTGTGCATCATGATCATATAAATAGTAACCACGAATAGAAAAATAGAGCAGAAGACAATCACACACAAGAACACAAGATATAAGGTGGAAACCCAATGTGGGTGAAAACCACCTGCTGCAATATGTCTCTATCCTTTCAATTAGAAACTTCTTTTTACAATGATTCTGTACTTGTGCGGTCCTTTACCAGTACCCAAGCTACTACTTGCAGAGAGCTACAACCCTCTCTCATTTTCCAGCTTCTCCTAGAAGGGAGATACAACCCCCTTAGTTCTTGTACTAGTTGAGATACTAGTACGCAGGCTGCTACTTGCAAAAGACTACAACCTTCTCTTCCTTCCAGGGACCACGTTTCATAAATTTTCAGATTGGATCGACAAATAACATCAATCAAACATCAAGAATTTCTGCATCAACCAATTACCTTTTCACCAATAAAAACTGAATCATAATAAACACTTCTCTGACGATTGTACCCAGATCATAATAACAATAATCACACCCCACTTCTGAACCCAGAACAATGTAGCAATAAACAGAAGCAACTAGAACATAAATCAAGAGATGTACGCTACGTCACTATTCAGAAACTTGCATACAGATCTATAAATTCATTCTTTCAAACATTCAGATATTAGATAACCCATATTATCAGATTTATAGATCAAGCGTGTGCCACATATCACAGATCAAAATCATATAGATATACCACTATTATAGCCTTAAGATTTTGACCCATCAATAGAACTTATCCTTCTCCTTGTGCTCAGGTTCCTTCTTCATTCAGATCCAGATCTGCACCATAACCCAATCATAGTATTCCAAATCTAGCACTTTATTAGATATTCAATAATTCAGATGATGCCTTGCCAAATGATCTCCTTCCTTTTTTATAGCCTTAGTCCTTTCACAATACCAGAGACCAAAAACCATAACAATTCAATACCATGGACCCAATACTTGGTATCAACACTTATGACGAGATACCATGGCCCAAAACCATAGGTTCAAATACCAAGGACTATATACCATAGACCAAAACCATAGGATCAAAAACTATTGGACTAATACCATGAACCAACCATAAGATTTCCCATGTGCGTGCGCTTTTCTCTGCATGAAAGTGCGTGAACTTTTCTCTGCATGAAAGTGCGTGAACTTTTCTCTTCATGAAAGGAACTTTTCTCTGCACGAAAGTGCGTGAACGTTTCTCTGCATGAAAGTGTGTGAACTTTTCTCTGCATAAAAGGAACTTTTCTCTGCATGAAAGTGCATGAACTTTGCTGTGAACTTTTCTCTACATGAAAGTTCATGAACTTTTGGTCTGCATGAAAGTGCGTGAACTTTGTTGCACCATAATTTATCATCTGAGATGAGTGGGTTGCCATCAAGTACAACATATGTATCATAATGCCAACAATCTCCCCCTTTGGACTTGATGGCAACAACAACCAATCACTCTCCCCCTTTGAC
The DNA here is from genome assembly GCA_000404065.3 of Pinus taeda. NCBI lineage: Eukaryota > Viridiplantae > Streptophyta > Pinopsida > Pinales > Pinaceae > Pinus > Pinus taeda. Next base: position 11,910 of record APFE030554615.1, on the reverse strand, counting down.
ATCAAGGGCAAAGGGGCAGACTACCATACTCCCCCTGAGTACCTGCGGAAAACTCTGAACGAGCTCCCCCTTTGTGTATGCTCTGTGCTGAAATGTTGTCTACAAAACGATGTTCTACAAGAAAGAACATGACTCCATACATTATAAGTAACCTTCCTATCATCAAGACTCACACATACATCCATCTCCCATCCAAGTGGGAATACACTAGATAGACAAAACTTATTCATCACAAGCATAGTGGGGAAACCAAAATAGGCCATTACATGACCTTGATATGAAAAGAAGTACATGACATAGAGACAAGAAGAACTATTAGTAGAATCAACATTCAGACCAGCACACTTTGGTCTACTCCACTAGAAAACTCTTGAGAAATCAAACCAAGGACTTCTAAGATAATGCCAAAAATGCATCGTTAGAAGAATATATGCTCCCCCTGAACCTATGCCAGATGATCTCTGATAGACCCATTCGACCCACATAGACCAACAAATGTATGTGTATCCACCTGCGTACAACAGACAAGATTCAACAGCAGGATGATGCATCAACAACCCTCAGCTTCTGTTTGAGGTATTCAAATGTCTCCCTGGGCAATGGTTTGGTGAAAATATCAACAACTTGTTCCTTGGAGGGAACATACTCCAATTTGACCTTCTGTTCCAGCACTTGTTCTCAGAGAAAATGATACTTGATTGGTATGTGCTTGGTCTTTGAATGCATGACTGGGTTCTTTGAAATGCTAATTGCACTTGTATTATCACATAAGATGGAGATAGGTGGAGTACAAGTGATTTGAAAATCCTGCAAAGTTTGCATCATCCAAAGGAGTTATGTGCAATAAGATGCAACAACCACATATTCTGCTTCAGCTGTAGATAAAGCAATAAAACTATGTTTCTTGCTAAACCAAGATACTAATCTGGAACCCATAAAGAATGAATCACCACTAGTTCTTTTTCTGTCATCCACACTTCCAGCCCAATCTGCATCTGTATAAGCATGAAGAGTGAGATCCGCATCTCTAGGATTCCATAGGCCATAGTTTTGAGTTCCTTGAAGATACTTGAAAATTCTCTTTACTGCCTGAAGATGAGTTTCCTTAGGATTTGCTTGAAATCTTCCAACCATTCTTACTGCATGCATGATATCTATTCAGGCACCTATTAAATAGAGCAGACTTCCAATCATGGACCTATAGGTTGGTTGATGCATTGTTGTTGATTCATCATTTGCACTGAGGCTGCATCCTGTGACCATAGGAGTGCATACTGGTTTTGAATCTTCCATGCCATACTTCTTCAAGATTTGCTTGAGATACTTCGTTTGAGATAAAAAGATACCGCCTTTATTTTGTTGGATTTGTAAACCAAGAAAATATGTCAGCTCTCCAATCAAGGACATTTCGAATTCTTTTTGCATCACCAAGGCAAAATTTTGACTCATAGCTTCTTCATTGCTGCCAAAGATGATATCATCAACATACACAACAAGTATTAGAAATTTGTCATTTTCAATTTTTATATAAAGATTGCTATCTACCGATCCTTTTGAAAAACCTTCTTGATGAAGGTATTTGTCTAGACGATAGTACCAAGCCCTTGGAGCCTGTTTAAGACCATATAGAGCCTTCTTAAGTCTGCATACAAGGTTTGGATCATTTCCAAGAATGAATCCATCTGGTTGCTCAATGTACACTTCTTCTTCTAAGTCTCCATTTAGAAAGGTAGATTTCACATCCATTTGAAATACTTTGAATTTCTGAAGGCTAGAGAGAGAAAGGAGCATTCTGATGGCCTAAAGTCTAGCAGCAGGAGAAAAAGTTTCTTCAAAGTATAGTCCTTCTTGTTGAGTACCCTTTACAAATAAGTCTGGCCTTATTTCTAACAACTTCCCCATTTTCATTCAACTTGTGTTTGAATATCCATTTTGTCCCTATGACATTCTTATCTTTTGGTCTAGGAACCAACTCCCAAGTGTTGTTCTTTTCAATCTGCTCAAGTTCATCATCCATTGCCTTGACCCAACATTCATCTTTGCATGCCTCTTTTACATTTTGTGGCTCACTGGAGGAGAGTAATGCCAAATAGCTTGAAGCTTATGCTATTGCTCTTTTTGTTTGTATACCGGCCTCTTTTTGCCCCAAAATTTGAGATTCTGGATGATTCTTCTGAACTTACCTAGATGGAGTCTTTTCTTCTATTCGTATCTGTTCTTTTGGTGCTGCATTGTTCTCTTCTTCTTCATCATGAATCTGATTTGATGTAGATGGATAGTCCTCTTCATCTTCGAAATCTTCAGATCTTAACTGCCTAGGAGTGTTTTCATCCTCATCAACCACTACATCAATACTTTCAACAATTTTTCCAAGCTTTTTATTGTAACACTTGTATGCTTTGCTGTGGGGAGAGTAACCGAGAAGAATGCCTTCATCTCCTCTGGGTTCAAACTTGCCAAGATTTTCATCAGTATTTTTGATGTAGCATTTACTCCCGAAAATTTTGAAATAATTTACCGAAGGAGTCTCACCATACTAGAGCTCATGAGGGGTTTGAGTGTTGTTCACCCGGACGTTTGTTTTGCTGAGAATAACAACTGCAGCAAATGCGGCTTCACCCTAGAAAGTCGCATAAGTTCCAGACTCATCAAGCATAGCACAAGCCATTTGTTGAACCATTATGTTCATCCTTTCCACTACTCCATTTTGTTGAGGAGTCCTGGCTATGGAGAATTCTCTTCTTATTCCATGTTCTTCACAAATATCGAAAATTTCATTTGAGGTAAACTCCACACCTCTATCAGACTTGAAGCATGTAATTCTGTGATCTGATTCGTTTTCAACCAGAGGTTTGAAGGATTTGAATTTTTCGAAGGCTTCATGTTTGTGCTTCATCAGTCCTATCCAAACCATCCTTGAATAGTCGTCAATGAATAATATAAAGTATTCTTCTCCCCGAGGCGACCTTTTCCTAGATGGACCACATACATCAGTATGGACAAGCTCAAGTGGGCTGCTAGTTGATCCTTCCTTCTCAGGGAAGTTATTTTTGGTTTTCTTACCAAACTGACATGATTTTCATATTGTATTATCTGGAATTCTGATGTCTCGAAGACCACGAACTGCCTGGTATTTTCATGCTTTCCTTATCTGTGAGAAGCTTAGATGCCCCAACCTCCGGTGCCATAGCTAGTGTTCATCATTGTTGCTCAGGTAACATTGTTGTTGTCCTTCTTTGAGTATGTATAAATTATTTGGAGTTCTTCTGCCTTTGATCACTATTTCTCCTGTATCAAGATCATGAACACTAGATCCATTTGATCGAAATATTGCTTCTGTTCCTTGATCGCACATCTGACTGACACTCAATAGATTATGCTTTAAGCCATCAACGTACATAACATTTCCTTCTTTGACCTTTTCTTTTAAAAGAACATAACCTTTACCTTTTATGAGTGCAGGGGTGTCATTTCCAAATGAGACCTTCTCCATCTCCAAGGCACTATATGACTGAAGTTTTTCTTATTACCTGTCATATGTTTTGAACATCCACTGTCAATTTATCATTAATTTTCCTGCCCTTTTGCATATAATGCTATACCACATCTTTCTGGTTGTGGTTCTTTTATTCCCCATGTTTTTATATTTGAGGCTTGCCCCTTCTGAGTTTCCTGCCGAAACCTACTCCTGCATTCAGAATCTTCATGACCAAAATTATTACAAATAGAACATTCTATTTCATTTTCAAGAGAAGAAAAGTTATTGTAGGTCCTTTTCATGATCCCAGTCATACTCCTCTATTTTTGAGTTTCTCTAGTCATGATAGTTTTGTAGGCAACACAATGAGCTGCTTTGTGTCCAAAGTTGTGACAAGAGAAACATTGGCCATTGAATAAATTCCTGCGATTATCAACCCTGCAGACCGAACGATTGTAGTTTTCATTGACATTCATCCTTGAGGAAAATTGAGAATGATTTACCTGTGCTCTGTTGTAGCTTCTATTTATCCTTGAAATAGATTGCCCCTGATTTACTTGGTGATCTATGTTCATTCTTCAAGAAAAATGTCCCTGATTTACCTGGTGAGCAACATTGTGCCTTTGCTGTTGATTGTCAATTTGTTCACTTCTCCTTGTTGCATCAATATAACTTTTGGAGGTGGATGGCTTCTGTGCTTGAGATGCTTCTTCATTATATCCTAGTCCTGTCTTGATTAGTGGAGAACGTTGTACTTTGATAATCTCATCTAACGTTTCAGGTCCTTTAACAAATCTAAGATTAAGAGCTATAGTTTTCTCAATCTCTTTTCTAAGTCCCACTATTTCACATTCTAACTTTTCATGATGTTTTTCACTTTCAACCAATTGGAATTGCAGAGTATCAATAATCATATTTTTCTCTTCTAAACAAATTTTGAGTTTAGAAATCTCTTCATAAAGACCTTCTTCATCTATAGCATCCATGAAATCATCATCTTCAAAAGCCATTAAAAGTCTATAATTATTACCTTGTTCATCTTCATCCCTATTTGAAAATCCATCACTGTCTTCATGAGTGTAATAGCTTTTCTTATTTACATTATGTTTCTTGTTCCATCTAACAGGTTCCTTACATTTATGAGGACACTTGGCAGCATAGTGATCGACTCTTCCACAAGCAAAACATTTGAAAGGTAACTTACCTCTGAATCTTCCAGCACCCCGTTGAAGGTTCTTGACAAAATTTGATTCTTCCTCTTCTTCTGACATATGTCCCAAGTCATAAGAATCTCCTTTTCCTGAGGCCTTGAATGTAGCTTCTCTTCTATCTGATGGTCCCCCTTTCCTCATTTCATAAGCGGTTAGAATTTTGTGTAGTTGCGACATGGTAATTTTTTGTAGATTCTCCTTTTTTTCTATTGCAGAACTTTTGATTCAAACTTAGAATACAAAGATCTCAGAACCTTTTCAACCACAACAACCTCTTTTATTTCTTCACCCAAAATTTTCATACAATTAACAATCTCATCTATGCGAAGGAAATAGTTAGCCACACTTTCATCATTGAACATTCTGATATTTTCATATTGAATTATAAGGGTTTGAAGTTTTTCTCCTTTTACCTGTTCATCTCCTTCATTACTCAGAACGATCTTGTCCCATATTTATTTTTCGGTTTTATATTGCATAACCTTGATGAATTCCGATTGAGATAGACATCCTAATAGAGTACTGACATCCTTTGCATTAGTTTCTAACTGCTTCTTCTCATCCAGATCTGTAGGAGTTGTTGATGGAAAAGTGTACCCTGTATCTATGATATCCCAAACTTCTGTACCAAGAGATTGAAGATAGTCTGTAACTCTTACCTTCCAATAGATGAAGTTGGTCCCTTCAAAAATTGGTGGCCTGATTAATGCTTGTCTCTTGTAGTTGCTCATGATGATAGATCTTCCTTCAAGCGATCAAGCTTCTTCTGAAGGACCCGCTCTGATACCAATTGTTGGAAATAATACTGAGAGGGGGGCTGAATCAGTATTATCTGCTCAATTATTTTCTTTTTCAAACCCAGAACATATATGCTACTTCAGTTAGAGAAAATTGGGTATATATGCAACTACAGATAAGGAAACCCGCATATACCATAAAAACTTATAATTTAAAATATTCTACAGATGTTGAAGATTAATCTATGCATTAGGATCATATAAACAGTAACCAGGAACAGAAAAATAGAGTAGAAGACAATCACACACAAGAACACAAGGTATAAGGTGGAAACCCAATGTGGGTGAAAACCACCTTCTACAATATGTCTCTATCTTTTCAATTAGAAACTTCTTTTTACAATGATGCTGTACTGGTGCAGTCCCTTACCAGTATGCAAGCTGCTACCTGCAGAGAGCTACAACCCTCTCTCGTTTTCCAGCTTCTCCTGGAAGGGAGATACAACCCCCTTAGTTCTTGTACTAGTTGAGATAATAGTACGCAGGTTGCTACCTGCAGAAGACTACAACCTTTTCTTCCTTCCAGGGACCACATTTCATAAATTTTCAGACTGGATCCACAAATAACATCAATTAAAGATCAAGAATTTCTGCATCAACCAATCGCCTTTTCACCAATCAAAACTAAATCAAAATAAACACTTCTCTGACGACTGTACACAGATCATAATAACAATAATCACACCCCACTTCTGAACCCAAAACACTGTAGCAATAAACGGAAGCAGCTAGAACATAAATCAAGAGATGTACGCTACTTCACTATTCAGAAACCTGTGTACAAATCTATAAATTGATTCTTTCAAACATTCAGATATTAGATAACCCATATTATCAGGTTTATAGATCAAGCGTGCGCCTCATATCACAAATCAAAATCATATAGAGATACCACTATTCCAGCCTTAAGATTTTGACCCATCAATAGAACTTATCCTTCTCCTTGCACTCAGGTTCCTTCTTCATTCAGATCCAGATCTGCACCATAACCCAATCACAGTATTCCAGGTCTAGCACTTTATCAGATATTCAATAAATCAGATGATACATTGCCAAATTATCTCCTTCCTCTTTTATAGACTTAGGACTTTCACAATACCACAGACCAAAAACCATAATAATTCAATACCATGGACCCAATACTTGGGATCAATAGTTATGACGAGATACCATGGCCCAAAACCATAGGCTCAAATACCAAGGACTAAATACCACGGACCAAAACCATAGGATAAAAAATTGTCGGACTAATACCATGAACCAACCATAAGATTTCCCATGTGCGTGTGCTTTTCTGTACATGAAAGTGCGTGAACTTTTCTCTGCATGAAACTGCGTGAAATTTTCTCTTCATGAAAGGAACTTTTCTCTGCATGAAAGCGTGTGAACTTTGCTGCGAACTTTTCTCTGCATGAAAGTGTGTGAACTTTTCTCTGCATGAAAGTGCGTGAACTTTGCTGCACTATAATTTATCATTTGAGATGAGTGGGTTGCCATCAAGTAAAACATATGTATCATAATGCCAACAATTAAGTCAGAACAAGGAACTGATCGGAAGGTGAAGATGAGTGGGAAAATTCATTGGAAATTTGAACACTAGAAACTATTAATTTTAGTTATGTTCTATGCTTAGAGCAGTTTATTTCAATTTTCACAGTTAGCTCCATATCTTTTCCAGGTTAGCAATCACATCAGCATTAAAGTAAACTGCAGATAGAACATAAACATAAATCACAGAAGACAAGCCAAGACAATAAGACACAAGATGTGGCACTAGCCAGGGACAAACCCTAATGTGGGGAAACCGTTGATCAATTCTTCTTATATGTTCTTCAACAGTTCATCACAGAAAGAGAGAGAGATAGTACATTTACAACCAAAGGATCTCTCCTCCTACTAAGAACCAAAGACAAGTAGAGAGAGGAAGAGAACCTAAGTGTGTTGAAATGACTTGAAGGCCACCTCTATTTATACTAAAACATTGAGCACATGTGGGGTTTATTTGGTTGCTGGCCAACCTTAAAGAATTGTCTTATAACGCAAATAAATTCATAACTCCATGAATACTTATCAGAATCAGATGATCTTTTGATCAATCCTACACCTCTTGATGAGAGGGATCTAAGAAAAATATCAGTTTCCATAAATAAGATGACCCACATGGACGTTTTCCCTAGTTACCAATTTTAACACTCCCTCTCAACTAGGGAGAACTCCATTCGTTGATCCATATGTTCGACTGTACTATTTCTGTGATCAGTTCCCTGCACTACTTTGCTCTGCTCTGGTCATCTGTTGAGATCTGCTCTGCTTTGCTTTTCTCCACTCTGCTGAACCATGAGGAAGAAGAATTGATCGAGAATGTCTCATACCATTTTCTGCTGAAGTCAGTTTTATTGATCCCAGATCAATATCAGAAGAGAGTGTCTCAAACCACTCATACTAAATTCAGATCAGTTTCATTGATCCTAGATCAATGTCGCAAGAGTGTGTATCAAACCATTCATACTGATGCCATATCAGTTTCATTGATCCAAGATCAATGTCACAAGTGAGTGTCTCAAAGCTTTCATACTGATCTGAGATCAATTTAATTGATCCCGGATCAATGGAGGTCATCCTAGCCTAGGGAGTATGATAGATACAACGGTGCGTCCATTGATAGTACTACTATGGTCCCTATCCTCATTTCCTTGCTCATTGATCAGATGAGAGTTACTTCCCATGAGTCACTGACTACATGGGTAGGATGCCTCAATAGGAGAACTAATCATCCTGTCCACAGGAGAACGAATCATCCTATCAATGGATGACATAGAGAACTAATAATCCTAGCCCATATGAGAACTAATCATCCTGTTCCACAGTCTCCATGGAGAACAGATCATCTTGGCCCACAGGAGAACTAATCATCGTATTCCACAGTTGCCACGGGAGAACTAATCATCCCGGGCTAGAGGAGAACTAATCATCTTGTTGATAGCACACGAGGAGGGGAGGGTGAGTCGCCTTGTGGTCGTATGTTTCTCTAGTAAGTACCCCAAGCCCCCTAGAGCTCCAAGAGATCAATGCATGCAACATACAGGACCCTTATAAGAAGGTCTCTCAATGACTCCAAGTCATTCGGGAAAGTCATAGATTTGACCTTTCCTTGGGGCTTTGACAAAATGTTTGTGATATGTACATCAGTCTCAATGTGATGGAGCCTCCTTGCTCATCGACTTACCATATTGGAGATAAGGCAATATTTGATGTTTATCTTCTGGAGTAATCATCGAATACGAGATTCCTCAATAATTGAAACCTCCCTCTATTTGTCACAGAGAATCACATTGGTATTCATCATGTGTACAAACATATCACTTAATAGCTTCTACAACCATGCAGCTTCACATGAGATCATACTCGTAGCTATGTATTTGGTCATGGCAGTGCTTATAGCAACCGAGTTCTGCTTCCTTCTCATCCGTGATATTGAAGAAGAAGCTAAAGAGAAATAGCATTGAGAAGTGCTCTAGTGATCCTCCACACTGCGTGCCCAATTAGCATTCGATTAATAATGCAATTTCATATCTTTGGTAGTGTATCTCAATCCATCAGAGATCGTGCCCTGAAGATATCTCATAAGATTCTTGGCACTAATCCAGTGAGGCTCAACCAAATATGAGCTCACCATGCTAACTGCAAAACATATGTCCAGATGAAAGTTCACCAAGAACATCAACACGAATGAGTTTATGAAACTCAGAGGCATTTCCCAAATCTAGTCTGGCATCACTACCATATAACTTTTGAAGGTTGAGATCCTCAAGGTAGTCATAGGCTTGCAGTTTATCATTCCACATCCAAATTCCAACTCTCTCTTACTTCTACAAATGAGAGGTCTGCACTTGTTAGAAATAGGTCATCCTCATAAGGTGTTGGTATGAGAGGTCTACCATCCACATCCTTCAGGTAATGGTTTGGATTGGTTTCACTCCTAGTGAATCTAAGCTTCATTAGATAGCTATCAATCCTCTCATACTACGCCAACGGTGTTTTGCTTCAAGCCATAGAGGGTTTTATTCCACCTATATACATGATATTCCTTATCATTAATCTCAAACCCCTCGGGTTGTTCCAAACCTATGGACTTGCTACATGAGGGGAATGGTCCCCTTGTAATATTTTCCTTTGGTACATCTCAAACATGTACTTTCATGCTCTTTTTAAATTCAAGCATCCCTGTCACCATCTGACTCAGAGACCTCTAGTGCTATGTGTCAATGGACATGTCCCCCATGGACTTCCTACAACTTGACAACCCTGAACTCAAAAACATCTTTGAAAATTCTATTTTGAAACACGTACCTTTCCATCGATGAGTGCCACTCGGCAACCTTTGACTTCCATTACTGAAATGGACACCAGGTTCATCTTGTGATTAGGTACATAAAAGAGATTATATAAATGAATCGAGTTACCCTCATTCAATTGAAGGGTAACATTCCCTACACCCTTTTCGGGAAAGGTGGCATCATCTTCAAGTATAATCCCACGATTGTTTCCATCTGTACCAAATTAGAGAGTGCACCCTTCTATCCGATGAAGTGCCTTGAAGCACTACAATCAATAAGACATATTCTCAAAGAATCTGAAGAAGATGGCCAATAGAGTATAATGCTTCTTTTTCTTATAAAAAACAACATTTGATTATTCATACCTAGGGTTCCTTGCTTTCTCTAAAGAGTCGGTCGTTTCCTCGATGACATGCATTACCTATCATTCCTCTGATCATTGAAGATGTCTCTGGAATGATTGTTATCTTCTTCAAGAGATGTGTCTCTATCATTCAGATACTCCTTTGCATAATGGTCGAACTTATTGCAACCAAGGCATCTGCCTTTCCTTCCACCCTTAGATCTAGACTGCCCAATGAAGTGACCTTAAGGTAGGCCATCAAAAACTTGTGTTGCACTATTCTGATAATATTCTATGCTTCGACTTTACCGTTGATGAATTTGAAGAGGGATGAGAAATCCATTGATCCTTTTTTCCTTTCCGAACTGTCTTCAGTGGTTTCTCTTTCACTCTTGCTTGGGCATTGTCTTCACCTCATCTCTGATTCCATGTTAGTTTTAGGTATGTTCTATGCTTAAATCAATTTATTTCAATTTCCGCAGTTAGCTCCATATCTTTTCTAGACTAGCAATCTCATCAGCATTAAAGTAAATTGCAGATAGAACATAAACATAAATCACAGAAGAAAAGCAAAGATAAGAGGACACAAGATGTGGCGCTAGCTAGGGACAAACCCCAGTGTGAGGAAACCCTTGATCAATTCTTCTTATCTGTTCTTTAATAGTTCAATAGAGAGAGAGAGAGAGAGAGAGAGAGAGAGAGAGATAGTATGTTTACAACAAAAGTCAACACTTTGACTTATCTAGATACGAGCATAGACCATCTAGAAGAAGATGATACATGAGATCAGTTGAAGACATGTTGCTTCAACTAATTCTCCAAGGTGACTCCTTCACCTACTGTTGGGTTGCAATTCATCATCATGTTGCACCTCACTGAGCTGCACCATGTTGCACCCATCATCACTATATTGCATCTCATCACGCTTCATTAATCATGATTGTACCCATCACTGTACTACATTATGTGCCATTGCTGCACCATGTTTCCATATTGACCTATGTGTTGGCTGGACCTTGCTTTCTTGTTGTCCCTAGCATGCTTGTTGTCCTTAGAATGCTTGTTTTTTCATGCTAGTTGTCCCTTGCATGCTAGGTGTAACATTGCATGCTTGGTGTATTTGCTGCTAAGTATCATACAATTGTCCCAATGTGAGTTAGTTGTCCCTTGTATGAGGCTCTCCTTCGGAGACAGATGCTTTGGGTGTTTTGGAATTTCCTGGTAGTTCTAATGGTTTCAGTTGTTTTCGGTAGTTCTGGCATTTCTGGTTATTCCCGACAGTTATGGTAGTCCCGACAGTTTCAACTTTTTTTGTAGTTCCAGCTTTTCTGGCAATTTCGGCAGTTCCGACTTTTTCGACTTTTTTTAATTTTCCATATTTTCCTACTTTTCTGGCTTTTCTAAAATTTTCGGCTTTACCAATAGTTTTTAATTTTCTAGTAGTTCTGACTTTTCCGACTTTTCCAGCTTTTCCGACAATTCCGGCTTTTCTAGCTTTTCTGGTTTTTCCGGCAGCTTCGGTAGTTCGAGCTTTCTATCCTCTAGATTAGGGCAATTTTATTCCTTAGGATCTCTCCTCCTACTAAAAACCAAAGAAAAGTAGAGAGAGGAAGATATCCCAAGTGTGTTGAAATGACTTGAAGGCCACCTCTGTTTATACTAACACGTTGAGCACATGTGCGGTTTATTTCGTTGATGGTCGGCCTTGACAAATTGTCTTATAACACGAATAAATTCATAACTC
>APFE030554613.1:0-21697 GCA_000404065.3 Pinus taeda | reverse complement strand
GGAGAATGTGAAACAATCTCGTTGTCAGGAGGCGAATGATCTGCTGCTGCAGACAGACGTTGATATCCAACAGGGAGTTGGGGCAGGGGAGCTGGGAGACTTTCCAAAACAACGGAGGCTTTATCCATGAGTGGACAAAGGTGAAGGGGATGATTGCCTTCACAAAGTCTACAGGGGATTCGAATCTTCCCATTTCCTTTACCATTCCCAACTGATGAGGGAATATTGCCATGAGCCTCAGTGGACGATGAGGGGCGGGCCAGATCACGAGACCATACTTCTAAGATTCTGGGAATGCCAGGACAATCACGAAGAAGATGGTCTTCCTTGCATAATCGACAAGGAAACTTAACCTTCCGCAAAGAAGCGGAAGGTGGCCCGACTTCAGGTGCACTTACAGGAACAGTCGCACTTGTAACCTCTCTCTTGGGAGACTTCTTCTTCTTGGTCTTCCTCTTCTTCTTCTTAGCCACCTGGTTACTTGAATCGAGACTTTCACCAAGCGAAGTACGAGAAGGAGACGTAGAAGTAGGTGTCGAAGGAGAGAGGTCCACCTTAGGCTCAACATGATGTTGCGCAGGTGGAGGGACTGACGAAGCATTAGCCGACACGGTGGGGACCAAAGAGGTTGAAAACAACCAAACAGGCAACCCGACTGTTAACCCTGGAAGGGATAATGTCGCCATATAAGGAGCACCAACATTCCCAAGAGGAGGGAACTGACCAGGGTTCCCATCAGGAGGGGAACTTAGGTTGGTGAACCCAGGAAAAGTTGCCATAGGAAACAAAAGAATCCTACTCAAACTAAGACACACAAGATCTAACCGGGAAATATTATCGTGGCCAAATAAATTTTAAGACGCAGGAACTAAACTTGACCTTTTCATGTTTCAAGAGTCGAGAAAAGGACGAAAAGATGACTCTATCGCCTTCGAATGTTTAACGAGCACGAAGTGACAAGACGCTCGCTGGCACCTTTTCTGTTAGACAGTCTGAAAAGGATCAAAAGCTGACTACTCTGGAAGTTCTAGGCAAAAAGGTTTACCAAGCAACCCGTAAAACTGCTTATACTCGTCGTACTGCAGTCAATCTTCCCGAATGCTGTGTTCGGTGCGTTACGGTTTACAAGGCGGCAGACTCGGTTTCCTGTGGATAAAGGTTGCAAGCCTAATGGAGTCTCCCCATATATACGCGACGGTACGTGGGAGCCCAATCCGTACTAGCACTTATCGTCTCACCGTGGAGGAATCACCCAACCACTCAACGTTAAGATACCAGGTTTAAAGACGCCGGAACACGTCTCTAGCCTAGACCTCTAAATGTTCTCGTTAAGTTCCAATGCGTTTTTAGATAAATTTGGTTAATTTTGCAGTTGATCTTGAATTAGGTTTGAGTTTGAAGTCCTACCGTATGATCTCTCGAAACACCTAAATGCAACTATATGTCAAAGAATATCATTTTGTTCGATGAATTCTAGCTAATAAGAGATAAGGATTCTTCAAACAAACAAAACGAACTCAAGCAAGCACGCAACCTAATGCAACTAATAGCAAGGAAAGGAAACTTTTCTTTTGAGAAATACGAGACAATGAAATGCTCTTTTCTTTTCCAACTATCAAAGCAAAAGACACTAGTTTGCTCTATTTTCCGATGACATAAAAGTTCCTTTTCAAATGAATTAGAGAGATAGCTATGTTAAGTGAAAACTAAATCACTCAATGCACACACACAAGACAATTCCCAAGCCACTGAAAAGAAGTTCTCCAAATCGAAGGAAAACAAGGGTATGCGAGCTATTGTAATCTAAGCTCGAAGAGACAGCGAGGAATTCAAAGGAGGAAAGCAAAAACCGCTTGGAACACGATCAATCACTCCCAACAATCACCAAAACAAAAGCGCAAACAAAACGAAGTTGGCTGGCCAACTTAAGAACACCAAATCCGGGGCGGGAGGCTAGACACACACGACCACTAGATGCCCTAGGGTTTGAGTGTGAAATCAAATGAAGATAAGCAAACACCCGAAGGATGAGAGTCCACAACCAGACAAACGACGGCCTGAGATGCTTCAGTAATCGCCAAAAGTCAAGACAAGACTCAAACCAAGCAATAAGAGCAAAAGAAAGGCTTTGCGCAAACCGAAAACAAGTAATAAACGAGTACTCGTAGAGCGGGAACTCGCAAACGGTCAAACCACAGTTCAAACAAAGCTATCAAGCCAAAAACCAAGTAGCAAAAGTAGGAGAAAGTCAAAACTCAGAGGTTCAGTAGGTCAATTTGGACAAAAAAAATCTTTTACAGGATCAGCGCGGGTGACCCTATAGCAACAAAGCGATGACAGACAGATGACTGTAGCAACTTTGCGCTGTCAGCGCGGAAGGACACAAATAAAGCGCGCTGGCTCGAAAAACCAGGTCAGCGCGGTTAAATGAATACACAGACGCGATGACAGAGACAGCAAAGAAGGGAGGTCGCGATGTCAGCGCAACTGTTTTAAAATAAAACGCGCTGAGGCTGAAAAGCAAGTAAATTTGAACAAAAACTTCCAAACCAAAGCAACAGGTTTTCAAAGCAATTAAGATAGTCCCTAGGACAAGCCCAGAAACCAGTCAACAGCACGACAAACTCCAAACTTTGACCAAGGGGCAAAAATCAAAACAAAGGTGACACACAAAAGATAGGCAAGCTCCCCAGCGGAGTCGCCAAATTGTTGTATAGGTAAATCCCCTCTACGGATAGAGGCGATCCCTACTAGCCCAACAGGGGTCTAGCAACAATCGAACAATGCTACACCGCAGGTTCCTAGTTGTAATTAACAAGTGGGTGAGAATAACCTACTTGGATTCCAACGTTTGTTTGTCGAAGAGATACTCCTCTCGCTCTTTCGCTCCAGCCGATCACAATTCCCCGCTATCCTCGCGGACGAATACCTGCACAAGCAAAAGAAAGCAAACAAGAGCGTAAAATCTACTAACCACAACTATGTATCGGTCAGGAAAGATACAATTTGCATTAATCAATCATTGAACAAATGTAAATGGAACCATAAGAGTAGTCATCTATCTTTATTAACAAAAAGTAGAGTAAGGTACAACCGGTGTCCTGACGCTGAGTCCCTTCCCTAGAGGGTCCAGCCAGCATATCTTCCAAGCATTCACCTTTGAGACAAATCTCCCAAGTCAAAAGGTCTCTCTCTCACATACAAGGCAACAAGCTTATGACCTTTCTCAAACTCAAAACAATCCTCACACAACACACCAAAGCCTACAAAGAGCAGCACTAAGATGTACAAAGAATTCCTCAATCAAAGTCCCTATATTCCAAACTATCTAACCCCAAAACTCTCTAACTAGCTGCTCATGGGCAATGGAGGAGGCTTATAAAGGAGAAGGAGTCTCCATGAATAGGCAAAGGATGAGCTTTCCCCCAAGATAAGTGGGTGGTCAGTCGAACAGACATGCCAGAGAAAGGATGGCGACCTCAACAATGCTAACAACCAGCTCTGGAGGGATCTGGAAGGTTGGTTGTTAGAACAAATTCGCCCAAACAGGATCAGCGTGGAAAACCCGTGAACTGCCGCGCTGACATCGCTAACCTATGTAGAAGAGGTCTGGTCAGCGCGAAAAGGACAAACGGAGGGTGCGCTGTTCGAAAAATGGGACCAGCGCGGAAAAGACGTGTTCTTCCGCGCTGACAGCGCATCAGATACATTGGCCTCCGCCTGTCAGCGCGGTTATTTGATAAATAGTCGCGATGATCCAAATAACTTAGGCAAAGAGGGTTTTTTAGCCATTTTGAGGAGCATGAGTATGGGTGAATGTGGTTTATAGCACAGTAGGGAGACTGACATGATGGCAGTGACATTTTACTGTGTAACAACGACCCTAATTCATCCCCACCATCCTTTGATCAAATTGTCTGAAATGGGAGTTTAAGAATTTGATATCCTGTCAAATGCTATTCATATCTTATATCCTCATAGAATTGTTTTATTACCCAAAAAAACAGATGCCCTTGGTGGGGTTAAACCTCTCTCATGAATGTTGGCTAGGAGTAAAGATCCGCGGAGTGTTTTTCATTCCTTGGTAGATTGATCGTACATTTCACACCATCGAGTATATCGTACATGGCACCCTCCAAACACATAAATTTTTCCATCGACAGAGGCTGCGAAACCCACACTTCTCTCTACATCACTGAAAGTCACATTATTCTAGTTGTTCAAGACATGATTAAAGAAGTGAGTGAAACAAGACAAAAATGTGCCTCTTCTACCACCTATAAGATATAGATTATAATCCAAGACTGAACTCGAATTGTCTGAGTAGAGGTTCATTAGAGGATCAAGCATATGCACATAACCATTCCCTTTTATGTTGAGAGCATACCATAAGTTGTACCTGTTAGCACTCCAGGAAGCTCTCCTAGGTTGTAGCTTGGAGATGCCTGGAAACATATAAATCTTCAATATCATTCCATGAACGATTGGAATGGATTGGGATTTGGATCAAGTCAGATGACTGTTTCAACTCTGTTTTCCTGACTGTACCATCATATACATATATAAACACATATGAATAGCTAGCTACAAAAAGTAAATGAACCTTACAAATCTAATTTATCAACGCAGAGATAAGATGACAGTTATCTGGCATTCGATACAGAAGACAACATGAATAACCTATTCAAGTGCAAGCTTAGAACAGAGGAGAAGATGGTGATTGAACATGTAACAACAAAAGAAGCTTGTATTACTGGAATGAAGATGAGAAGCTGGGAGGAATAGAGTATCCACAGTCTCCAAAAGTTGAACCTCTAATACCTTGAACTTTCAACCATTTATAAGCTTTTTATAATGCTCTCAAACCCTTTGAGGCTCGAGATGTCTTAATCTATCCCCTCTATCTTCTTAACTACTTGATGCCATAAATTAGACAAACATGAGCTGGAAGGTCTCTTTTTCTAACAACACAGTAACCAAATTCTGGTAATTTTTCCGCGTTGTCAGGTGGCTCGCTTGTGCCAACGACATTCCATGACCATTTCTGTTGGTTTGGCTGCATCATGCTGTTGTTTTTCCCCTTTCGGCCATATATTTCGTTATTTCAGTTCAACTGTATGATGGTCAAAAAACACTGACAGAGCCAACAATTTCCTCCATTGGTGACTGGTGGGAAGTGGGATACAGGGTCGTTGGATCGATATGATCAATGGAAAAGATCATATCAAAGAGATAGAGGAATTGATATCGCATCGACAGATTTGGAAGTGAAAGGTGGTATTTCAGGCGAGATCACAAGAGGTAGGTGGTAATTCGGATTGACACCCGATTCCACTCATTAAGTGACACATAGTAGTAAGGAGGAGAGAGGAAACCACCTTATCGGGAGGGTATCCCTCTTGATTCTTTCTCACCCGAAATCATTGTGAACCATCGGATATGATGGAGGAAGATAGATGGTTGAGGATCATCGTGCAAGTTGATTTGATCGGCTAAGCGACAACCGTTGGATCGAGTTCAAGTCAATGCTCAAGATCTGATCGTTAATCGCAAAGGTGAAGAGTTGGCGGACAATGCGATGGAATTGCGATACGTCGAGGGACGATTAAACGATGCACGATAGCCATTGGATCGACGAATGGAATGGACGACGGAGATCGATCTGATCAGAGATCGGAGGATGGAGAGCACAGCGGGAAAGAGATAAACAGAGAGCGGACCCGCCAATATTTACGAGCACGAGTGTATAATTTTTGAAGTCCGGCTTATGGCCAAAGAGGAGAAAGAGGAGATGTGGAGCATCAAAGCTAAAACAAGGGAAATTTTCGTTAAAATAGCAACAATGCACCTCAGGGCTAACACTGGCTCCTTCTAGGGATGAAAGCCTCCCTGTGAGGTTTCAAGAATTGCAGACTACTGCCTTTCCAGTAACAACCAAAAAAAAATTATCTCCTAGTGTTCCATTGGGCATGGGGTTTAATTGCATAAAAAATAAAAGCTAAAAAAATCTATTACAATATTAAGGCCTTAAAGCCTCATATGAAGTAAAGTTTCAAAAAACGCCCATTGACTGGGCTATCAAAAACACCTTCCCCCTCCAAATTGTGCAGAATGAACGTATTGTTCATCTAAACTTGAGCGATGACAAACGGTCCCATCCATAAGGGATCGAATTTACCATGGTTGCCCTTCTTTTCCTTCAATGCATCCCATTTGAGAACCTAGTCACCAACCTAAAAATTGTCCATTTTTTCCTTTCTACCAAAGGTTTCTTTGACATTTTTCTGATGAATTTTTGACTTCTCAACCAATTGTTCTCTGATTTACTATAATTCAATCAAGTTACTCATTCTCCTCCCCATGTCGTTCTCTTCATCCTGTTCTTCTTGCAAGAATTTGGCCACAGAGATAATTAGCTGGATAGGTAAAACAACATCAGTGCCATAAACCAGCTTAAATGGAGAATTTCCTATGGAATTCTTGTTGGTAACTCTGTTATCCCATAGTGCAAACTTCAACTTGGAATCCTAGTTCTTTTTGTTGTCCTCCAAAAGTTTTTTGATTATCCTTACAAGGATCTTGTTAGATGATTCTGCTAGGCTATTTCCTTGAGGATAATATGAGGTAGAATGCACCAATTGAATGCCCATGGATTCACACATGTCCACCAATTCTTCTGCCCTGAAAGTTGTTGCATTATCAATGACTAGTTTGGTTGGGCAACCAAATCTAGTGAAAATATTCTCATTCAAGAACTTTATGATAACCTAATTATTAGCATTTTTAGTGGGTATAACCTCAATCGATTTTATGAAATAATTAGTGGCTACCAAGATCCATTTGTGATGGCCATTGGAATGTGGATTGATCTCACCTATGAGGTCCAGGCCCCACTACTGGAAGGGACCATTGGCGTGTACTGGCTTTAAGGGCAGAGATTTTAGCTGTTGTCTTCCTGCAAACCTCTAACATTTGTCACAAGACTTCACAAAAGAAAACACATCAGAAAATAGAGTAGGCCAATAATACCCAGCTCTCAGGATTTTGTGGGCTGTGATTTTCCAATAATGATGCCCTCCATAGATGCTAGAATGGAACTAGTGTGTGACTTCCACAGATTTTCCTTTGTCTAGACATCTCAAGAGGATCCCTGATGGGTCTTTCTAATAATGTAGGTTTTTATTAATGCAAAATTTGGCTGATCTGAGCTTAATGGCCTGGGCTTGACTTGAGCTAAGCCCTGTAGGGACTTCGAGCTTCTGCAAAAATGAACTACACTAGAATTCCATTCACAGGTGGCTAGATTTTCAGCCAAAAATTGATTCTGCTCTTGCTCTTCTGCTACTTCCTCTGTCCCCTCACCACCTAAATTTGAACCCATGCAATTGATGTCTAACAAACTACAATTTTCCTTAGCCATAAGCTTAGCCAAGCCCTGGCCTTTGGCAAGCTTGGTGGGCTTCACCTCTATGTTGAACTCTATGAATTTTGCAATCCATTTAGCTCTCTTTCCATCAATATCTGGCTGAGTTAGGACATCTTTTACTGAGGCTGAAGGTACATACGCAACCACTTTGGAATGCAGAATATAAATTCTAAATGCCTTTAAAGATTTATGAGAGCATAAGCTTGTTTTTCAATAAGGTCATACCTTAGTTCAGCGTCCCTCAGAGTTTTACTGAAAAAGGACATAGGGTGCTCTACACCTTCATCATTTTTCTGCAATAGAACTGTTGCAAGTGTATCATAAGAGGCAAAAGAGAAGATATAAAACTCCCTAGTATAATCTGGACTGATTAGAGTGGGAGCTTCCATGATAGCTTGTTTTATGGCTTCAAAAGAGCTTCGTGCACCATCTGCTCATTTTATTTCTGATCCTTTCTTCAGCATGGAAGTAATGTGCTTCACTAGCTCTGCAAAGTTTGGAATAAACCTCCTAACAAAGTTAATCTTACCCAGGAAAGATTGAATGTCCCTTTTTGACCTTGGGATGGACAATTTCTAAATTGCTTGAACTCTCGCTGGATCGATCTTCACACCTTCAGCAGAAACAATATGTCCCAGAAGTTTGCCTTCTTCTAGAGAAAATTGCGACTTCTTTGGGTTCACAGAAATTCCAAAACTTCTGCATTTTAGAAACACCTTCTTCAAATGCTGCAAATGGTCCTTGTGACTGCTGGAAAAAAACCATTTTGTCATCAAGGTTAATAAGGACAAACTTGTGCTTCTCTCCCACAAAGGCTATGTCCATGGCCCTCTAAAAAATAGCCCCAGCATTCACCAGTCCAAAAGGAATCTTGGAGTACATGAAAGTGCTCCAAGGAGTAGTGAAGGCAACATTTTCCTGATCTTCTGAATGTACAACAATTTGATTGTAACCTGAAAATCCATCCAAGAAAGATATAACTCTAGCCCCTGAAACTTTTTGCAACAAGTGTTCCATCTTAGGCAGAGGGTAGTTGTCCTTTTTAGAGCATTTGTTCAGTGTCCTGAAGTCAACACAAAGCTTGATTTCTCCATTCTTCTTTCTTACTACCACAAGGTTAGCTATCCACTTTGAATACCTTAGGGGAACTATGATCTTTGCATCCAACAACTTCTTGATTTCCTTTTCAATCAAAGGCAATAAGGGAGTGCTAATAGGTCTTAATTTCTGCTTAAAAGGGATGGTGTTCTTCTCCAATGGAATCATATGCTGGATGATGTTGGTGTCATAGGTCTTAAGATCACTTTACTCCCAAGCAAAAATATCAACAAATTGTTTTATCAGGGCGCAATACTCGGAACTTTGGGCAGAAGACAAGTGAGTGGACATATTTATGTACTTTGGATGGGCTGGACTCCCTACATTATGTCTATGAACTATAGACTCATTTTCCTTTTGGGCAGGCTTATAAGGTACATCACTATGATCAAACATCTTCTCATGGGGCACCAATCCTTTGGGTATATGGTTACTAGGCAGCTGAACAATGCTATCCTGACCAATCTCGTCCTTTAGCTTACACTGGTTGCATTCTTCAATGGTTTCATTTTCTTGGTCAATGTGCATTTCAGAAAATTCATCAATGACTAGTAAAAACCTATTAATTTCATCATCATCTTCAAAAATTTTCTAGTATTTGACATTGTCAGGCAAAGATGGTCTATCTTTCACCTGAACTTCATAAGTCAATTTAGGAGGCAAAGGAGGAATAAATGTGCTAGCAGACACAACAAGGGAATCAACAAGTTAGTTCTTCATTCTAGGGATGTAAGAAATGCTGAAACTATTAAAAGAACCTGTGAACTTCCATACCTCATATTTTTATGCTTTCAGCCTTAGATGCTTTTCTTGGAAAGTTTTGTTCACCTGCTGAATGATAAGGTCTGCATCTGCAAACACCTTCAGACTTTTGATGCCCATTTCTTTAGCAACATTTAAGCCCAATATCAAGGCTTCATACTCTGTTATGTTATTTGTGACCTGAAAAGTTAACTTGAAAGATAAATGAATGCATTCTTGTGTGGGGGACACAAGGACTACACCTGCCCCTGCAGCTTCCTTAGAGAAAACTCCATCAAAGAACATGTCCCAAATTTGTGGGCCTTCTTCCTCTGTGGTCTGGCAAACCGGTTTCCTAAGCTGCATGGAGGCCAATTGGGATTCTTCAATCTGAAGAATACAAGCTCCAAAATCAGTGTCGACAACATAGATGGAATGATTAGTGGGATTCCTTTCATCACTAATGATATAAGCCAACTGAGCTTCTCTATATAATCTCCTATTCTCAACTCCAAAAACTAGGACAACATCATAAGACAAATCATTTTGCAATGCCACCTAATCTCTTGATTCAGCCTCTGGAAAGAAACATGCCAAACTTGGGGGTACATTTGCTACCACAATATCTATCATCATGCTCTTCATAGGCAACTGAGACAAGGTGATGGATAGGTCTTTGATTAATCCCAAACATTTCACTTTTCTGGAGTCAAAAGAAAACAGGTCATGATAAGGCTTGGTAATGTCAAGATCCAACTCATCCATGATAGCCTTAGGCATTAGATTATGGCTGGCTCCTGCGTCTAGAAGGCAGTTGTGAAGGATTTTGTCATGAATAATCAAAGAGACATAGAATGATGGGGAGTTGTCATCACAATTTTCAATCATTGGGCCGAGAACAACAGCTGGTTTGTCATATTGCAGATTTACATAGTCAGTGGAGGCTTGGATGGATTTAGGCTTAAGGGCCTCAAGGATAGATCTCTTGAAGGGATCATACTTCACTAGTTCAATCAGAGGTATAGGTATGCTTAGCTTCTGAATTTCTGATTCAAAACTAAAAGGAGAAGGAGACTTGTCAAGGCCTCTTACCTCATGAGCTAGAGCTTTGAGGATGATGGGATAAACTGCTGGTCGTTTCTGCTTACTAGCTTGCTATATTGCAGGGACAACAACTTGTTGGAAATAAACTGAGAGAGGGGGTGAATCAGTATTATCAAATCAATATAACTTTTTTATTTCCATATTAAGATTCATATACACTACTTTAGTTAAGGCAAACCGCGTGTATACACAACTATGTGTAATGCAACAAGCGTATATCCATTAGACTTATGATTCAGTTAGTTGATCCTTAATGAGTGCATCAGAACATTATTAACCATATTAACAGTAAACAAGAGCAGTAAAATAGAACAGATCATCACACACAAGAAGCACACATGAACACCATGATGTAAGGTGGAAACCCAATGTGGGTGAAAACCACTTGCTGCAAGTGTCTCAATCTTCTTTTTAATAAGAAACTTCTTTTTACAATGATTCTGTACTGGTGTAGTCTTATACCAATACACAAGCTTCTACCTACAGAAGGCTACAACCTTCTCTCGCTCTCCAGCTTCTCCTGGAAGGGAGCTACCACCCCCTTAGCTTGTGTACTAGCTGATGTACTAGTACATAGGTGTCGTCCTATGGAAGGCTACAACCTTCTCTTTCTTCCTCCAGGTACCACGTTTCATCAATTTTCAGACTAGATACTCCTGAAGCACAACTCCATAATTTGAAAGGCCACGTTTCATCCAATTTTCATACTGGACCCATCAATATCATTGAAGCACACAATCAATCAACACTAGCATCATCAATCTTTGAATCACCCAATACAACATCACTGAAACCCTGTCAACAAAATGCAGTCACCAGAACACAGAACAGAACACTGAGCTCTGCAACGATATTCAGAACCAACTGTATCATCACAAATCATGCATCAGAGTGCATACGCTACTTGGAAGTGCCAAACCAGCGTGTATACGCAACTTCACCAAAGCGAACCAGCGTATATGTCATTAATTACTTACTTATAACTTCGCTACACTTCCTGACTTCAGAAATACCCAGATCATTTCATATACAAGGATAATACCTATGTTAGCAACCAGATCTAGTTCATTAGATCACATAAAGATAAGTCATTCTGATCCTGATCTATTATAGATCTCATCCATCAACACTGAAGCTAAACACAATCAACCAAATTGAATATGCAGAATACTGACACCAGTAAACAACCATCAACAACCAAAACCACTTGTAACTTCAACATCATAGCTCACATTGTGTATGCTACTTAGATGTATCTAACCTGCGTATGTACTTGCTTCTATCATAGTCAACCAGTGTATATATCTGTAAATATTTATTCATGCGTTGCAACTATTTCAAACTTAAGTTATACCCAGATCAGAACATTACATGTGTCAGTATACAGATCTAGAATAAACATGATCAAACCATAGAGATGATTCATTCCAAGCCATTAGATCCTGATCTATCCTTAAATCTTGTTCTCCATCTACCGCTGAGATTCCTCCTTAGCTCAGATCAAGCAAAGCATTATGAACCCATAACCTGCATACTAGATCTCATACTTGATCAGATATTCAAGACTTTCTCAATACATTTGCGTAATGATCTTGTTCTCCTTTTATAGTCTTAGGCCTTACTCAATACCATGGTCCAAAACCATTGAGAACCAATACTAGGGACCCAATACTTGGGTTCAACACTTCAGACGCAATACCAAGGACCAAAACCATAGGTCTAAATACCATGGACCCAAAAATAAGCTTTCCCACATGTACGCGCTTTTCCTTGCATGAAAGTGCATGCATACGCATATGCAACTTTTGATCAGAAATCCCTCGTGTATACGTTCCTTTGTATATAGTGAACTTGCGTGTATAACCTGCGTGTATACCCTACTTGGTATATAGCGAACTTGCGTATATACACGACTTGGTACATAGTGAACCGACGTATAACCTGCATACGTATGCGACTTGGTATATAGTGAACCTGCGTATATACTCTTCTTTCTTCATTCTTTGTAGTCTGATCATCAACTCTTTGCTACTGACCTGCTGCACTATGATCTGTCATTTGTGTGAGTTGCCATCAAGGACAACACTTGTATCATAATGCCAACAATCTCCCCCTTTGGACTTGATGGCAAAGCTAACTTGTCATACTGAGAACTGTCATCTGTTTCCTTTGAGCTGTCCTGCATCCCATGTATTCTGTCACATCTGATATTTCTTATGTAGATTCATCTAGATATATATAAGTGAGTTGTTCTTCTACAAGTGGGTTTCCATCAAGTAAAACACATGCATCATAATGCCAACACAAATATCTGAATAGGAGTTTCCTTGGCATTATTCATCTTCGACCTCAAGTCATATCTGTGTTGATCATTAGTTTTCATAACAACTCCACCATCCCACTCTTGGTTGATCTGGTCATTGAATAATGACTTTTCATAAGCAGTTGAGGTAAAAAAGGAGGCATTGCCTTTGTCTTTCAGACAATGGATCTGATCATCTTCTTCAAACTGCTCTTCTTCCATGACTACATTCTGGAAAGGGGTCTTCACCCTTTGGTATTCATTGGCATCTTTTCTTCTTTGCAGAATCTGCAACTGTTCATTAGCTCTTCTATATGGATTTAGGTTTCTAGGAGCAAAGGTATTAGGAACTCTTCCTTTCCCAAGGTGCTACTCAACCTTTAATTTGGAGATTTCAGAGGCTAATGGCTCTATCATCTTGGTCATTTTATCTATCTTGGGGTCTGAAGATGATGAAGATTCGCCCCTCTGTCTCCTTCTATCAACATTCCCCTTGAGCTTCTCTACAACCATGATGTTTGATTCTACTTCCAAGGCTGCATCCTGCATATCAGCCAAGGTAGCACATCATCTTCCCTCAACAATAGACAAAAGTTAGAATCAAAGGCACTGGCATAGATGAGTTTAGCAGAGGTAGTGGTTGGTTTTACTTCAGCTGGTATCTTGTTGTACATGCGGTTAAACCTCTTATTAAAATTAGACAACAACTCACCATTTTCCCTCTTTAAGTTCCTAAACTTGGTGTGGTAGTAGAGTAAATCCTTCTTATCCCCCCAATGCTTTAGGAATGCATCATCTAAAACCTCAATATCTGCTATAGACCTTGGGGTCAGTTCTCTGAACGATTTCCTAGCCTCTCCATCTAGACTTTGGACAAGACTCTCATCCATACATCATCTTCACTAATGTCCAGGTCATCAACATAGCTGTAGAATCATTCAAGATGTTCCTCAGTTGTAACACCTTCAGTCCCAATGAACTTAGGCATATACTTCTGATATTATCTAGTAGGCATGGCATTTAAAGGAGTGGGCAGTACTAGAGGTCCATACCCAACAACTATGATTCTTTCCATTTTGGTAGGTGTTGCCATAGTTGTGGTGGCTATAAGGGTACCGGAAGTCTGAATGACAAAGGGTTGAGGAGTGACTAATAGGACTAGAGGAGTATGATGGATAGGAGGAGAGGCTTCCTTTGGGCTTACAATGAAAGGAGAACCTAAATATTAAGGAGCTCTATGAATCTCTGAGATCGTTTCTTCACTACTAGTATTAGATGCTATACTCTCAACACGTGTTTGTTCTATTACATGATTTTCTTGAAGAGATATAGAATATTGTTTAGATGTACCTGGACCTGATGCTCCTTTCCGCAATACCTTCTTTCTTTGATGATTTTTTAAGGGTCAGGTACTGGGTCAACTCGTGGCTTCTAAGGGTTTCTCCTAGTATGCCTCACAAACTAAGGTAAAACTATCCAGTGGAGTTGCCAAAAGGTTTGTACTCCAGTAGAGTTTCCAAATAGATGACTATAACCCAAATAGTGTCCAGGATTTGTTTATCATCAAAGCTGGATCTGTGTCCTACCCCAGAGAAGCTGAGCTTCAGTCTTCTCTCCCCAGCAATGGCGCCAATTATGTTAGCACTCCAGGACGCTCTCCTAGGTTGTAGCTCGGAGATGCCTAGAAACATATAAATCTTCAATATCGTTCCATGAACTATTGGAATGGATTGGGGTTTAGATCAAGTCAGATGACTGTTTCAACTTTATTTTACTCAAGACATGCATGAACACCCTAAGCTTGACAAGGCTTTCGACCACTACTGTTCAATAGTTTATAGATTCAATGAATAGATGGAGAATCCTGACTCTACCAGCAGATACATATATAAACACATATGAATGGCTAGCTACAGAAAGTAAATGAAGCTTACAAATCTAATTTATCAATGCAGAGATAAGATGACAATTATCTGGCATTCGATACAGAAGAAAACATGAATAATCTATTCAAGTGCAAGCTTAGAACATAGGAGAAGATGGCAATTGAACATGTAACAACAAAAGAAGCTTGTATTACTGGAATGAAGATGAGACACTGGGAGGAATAGAGTATCCACGGTCTCTAAAAGTTGAACCTCTGATACTTCGAACTTTCAACCATTTATAGGCTTTTTACAATGCTCTCGAACCCTCTTTGGCTCAAGATGTCTTAATCTATTCCCTCTGTCTTCTTAACTACTCCATGCCATAACTTAGACAAACATGAGCTCGGAGGTCTCTTTTTCTAACAACACAGTAGCCAAATTTTGGTAATTTTGCTGCACTGTCAGGTGGCTCGCTCGTGCTAGCGACGTTCCATGACCATTTCTGCTGGTTTGGCTGCATCGTGCTGTTGTTTTTCCCCTTTCATCCATATATTACGTTATTTCAGTTCAACTATCTTACTATCAAAAAATACTAACAGAGCCAACAATTTCCTCCCCCGGTGACTGGTGGGAAGTGGGATATGGGGCCGTTGGATCGATATGATCAATGGACAGGATCATATCACAAAGATAGAGGAATTGATATCACATCGGCGGATTTGGAAGCGAGAGGTGGTATTTCGGGTGAGATCACAAAAGGTAAGTGGTAATTCTAATTGGCACCCGATTCCACTCATTAAGTGACATGTAGTAGCGAGGAGGAGAGAGGAAACCACCTTATCGGGTGGGTATCCCTCTCGCTTGTTGCTCACCCGAAATCGTTGTGAACCCTCGGATATGATGGAGGAAGATCGATGGTTGAGGATCATTGTGCAAGTTGATTTGATCGGCTAAGCGACAATCGTCAGATCGAGTTCAGATCAACGGTCAAGATCTGATCGTTAATCGTAGAAGTGAAGGTTGGTGGACAGTGCAATGGACTTGCGATACACCGATGGGTGATTAAGCGATGTGCAATAGCCGTTGGATCGGCGAATGAAATGGACGGCGAAGATCGATATGATCGGAGATAGGAGGATGGAGAGTGTAGAGGAAAAGAGATAAATAGAGAGCAGACCCGCCAGTATTTACGAGCGCGGGTGTATAATTTTTGAAGTTTGGCTTATGGCCAAAGCAGAGCAAGAGGAGACATGGAACATCGGAGCTAAAACAGGGGACATTTCCATTAAAATAGCAACAGTGCACCTTAGGGCTAACAATACCTAATATTTATGTTTCACAAGAAATAGACGATGTGTTGAAGCTGATTGGCTAAGGAGTGAAGCTGCTCAGCTCAGTGCTGATCCATGCCTTGGTTCAGGGCCTTGGCTACATCTACTCAGTGGTGAATGATGAAATGATGAATCTGCTCTCCTTTGCAACTTAAATCCATGAAAAACCTTACCTTACCACCAATAAAAAAAGAGGTAACTAATTTGCATGCATAACTCGAAAAAGAAATTGCCATTTTCGGAACGGTCAAGAATTAACATAAATGCTTTACATGCACAATACTGAAATAGACGAGAGTTAACAGAAATGTTTTGTTTAGAAAATTCCACAAGGCAACTGCATGCAAGTTCCACAAGGCAACTTCCATTTCTGAAACGCGAATTAACAGAAACGAAAAAAGAGATTAGAAAACTTGATCCAGGATGAACCAACCAACACATATCAAATTCACATTTGAAATAGTTAAACAAAAATTAGAATCTCTCATTAACAAGATCTACCCAAACCAAGCCCACATAGAAATACTTATCAGCATAAAAATATATATTTTATAAAATACATATCTTCACACTTACGTATCTTAGTATAGCGAAAAGTATTAAAATCCAGTCAACAAAAGATCTAAAACTTGTACCGATAATTATAACGGAAGCACATGCTCTCAATGCAACCTTTTAACAAAGATCCCCAGAACCAAATAAACAAAACTATAATGTGAAAGGCCACCTAACTCTAATTTGAATAATTTGCCCATGATATCATCAACAACAAATACTTTTTCTTTTGATTAAATTTTCTTTATTTATTTTTATACAAGATATTGATTAGATGCTTTAGTTCTATGCTTTATATTATTTATGTTATATTTACTTTATAAAAATTGATATATTTAGTTCTTAGGTTAGGTATGAAATATAATTGATATGTTTAGTTCATATTATTACATTTTTGATTATATTATTAATTTATTTTATACAATATTGTTGATGCTTTAGTTCTGTGATTTATATATTTATGATATTAAGATATATAAATATTTATAAAAAATACTAATAATATTATTATTAAATTAGGTATCAAATATAATTAATATGTAGTTTTATAATTATTAATATATAAATTTATATATATATATATATATATATATTATATAATATATATTTATTTTTTTTTTAGGTATCAAATATAATTAATATATTTAGTTTTAAATTATTAATATATATATATATTATTTTTGTAAATTCAGGCATGTCTTTTTCTATTAACAATAGTTCACGAAACTATGTACATACACAGAGAACCACCATCCGCCCTGAAGGGAAACTGGATATGGAAACCTCCAGAAGACAGAGTTTATCATCTCACAGCTCTGGAACGAGCACAAGCAATTGAAAACTAACTAACAAACTAACAACGCAATAGAGATACCTCTTTACCACCTATTACATACTACAAACAGAGCCAAAACTACTTCTAATGGTCCTTATCATTTCAAATTGAAGACATAGCATAGCGAATCAATCATCCATGATCTCCAGTTTCACCTCTTCCTCACAGTGCGCCTTGGATAATAGTTTCAGGCTTCTTTTGATATCCTCAAGTTGCCTACCCTGATTCAGCAGCGCGGAATGCAGACTCTTCATTTCCCCTTTTAGGCTTGGGTACCCTTGCGCAATCTCCGTCATTTCCTCCGCAATTTGTTCCATTGCCTTGGCGAGCAGGCACTTCATTACCCAGTATATATGCAACGCCTGTTTATACTGAGAGAGGCGACCCCTGGTATTACCTGGGTCCGGCAGAAGGGAGCACCAGTCTTCCAACTCAGGATCGGAGGCCTCCTCCAGAATGTTCTTTTCCAGATTTTCTATAATTCTTCTTATATCCTCATTGGCTTCGTTGTTGTACACGCGCTCTGCCTCTCTGGCCGTCTGATTCATTGTTCGACGCCCTCTTTTCCGCTGGATGGGGGGCTGCGTTTCATTTTCTGTTCTCTCAGCTTGCCTGGTTCTTCCGCGACCTCTGCTGCCTCTGTTATTACCTCTTCTAGGATGGATTTCCTGCTTATTACTTTGGCTTCCTTGGCCAACTTCGAACCTCCCTCTCCCTCTGCTTTCGTCCTGCCCTTGCCTCATCTCGCCTTCTCTGTTTATTCCTTCATCCTCCGTCCCCGCCTGAACCTTCCTCCTGATCCTTTCCTCGCTCTCTTTAACCCTCTGATATTTCTCCGTTCCCTGTATGCTGTCATCCTCCTGGTTCCTCTGATTACCCTAATTCCTCATCGTTCTACTAGCCTCCTCCCTCTCAACTCTTACCTTCCTGCCGCCCTCCGCCATAGTCGCTTGCTCTATTTGGGAACAGGATTCCCACACTTTACCTCCGGTCTCAGCCACCTTCGCCAACTTGCATGTCCTGAATTTATTAGCTTCGCTGTCTTCATCGACTCTCCTTGCTCTATTGCCACCTCGTCTGCCCGTCCTCAGCACTCCGCCACGGTTTCCTTTCCCTCTAGTTACCATAATTAACATGGTGACTTGTCTCGGGATCCTTTCCTCTCTGAAATCGCTCCCTGCATCCTCTAACATGATTGCCCAGGAGTGAGGTTTGTACTGACAACCTCTGCCTTCTATCATTACTCTGTGCCTGTTCCTTTTCTCCACCCCGATCGGGGTATAATTATTAATATTTTTATTTTGGTAGAATAAATTTTAAAATTTTAATAAAGATTAAAATTTAATATTATTTATCTTTTTTTTTGGTACGGAAATTATGATCATCATTAGATATTGGGGATTGAACTTTAATAATTCATTTTATTATTAAAAACTATTTTAAAAAATAAATATTAATTAAAAATTATTAAATAACTAATTTTAAAAAATTATTATAATATTTTTTTATTTAAATTTTATATAAAAGAACCTCTTTAACAAATACCATATAAAGTTTATTTTTTTCAAGGACAAAGAATTTAAACATGTTTTTCTCTATCTAATACCTAAATCTTTTAACGAATTTAGGCTTTTCTGTGATCCATATCAATTTAGAGAAGAATCTTTGGCGAAAAATCACATAGAGATATTTTAGTTGACGCGTTTCGACCAACCGGTGTGGTTCATCGTCAGGACAAGTTGAATGAGCATAACTTGTTATGCAATATAAATAGATCAGGCAGAATATCACATGACCAAATTTCCAGATCAGGTAATGACTAAAAAAATAACAGCTAGATTTGACCAGGAAAGGCTAGCTAGACCATGAAGGGCATAATTGACTAAATAAGCAAAATTAGTTATTAATTTCCTTATAAACCTAAATGGATAATTTTATAATTATAAATGTAAGCAAGTTAATAGATTATAATCATAAAATAATTCAAGTAATAGAAATAAGTTAATTATATTTTAAATCAATTATAAGTTAAAGGGACATTTAATTCCTTAATTTAAATTAAGTAAATACATGAATACATTAACTAGTTATCAAATAGTTTATAAATATTAGTTAATTGTAAAGGTAAAAAGCAAATAATCTATAAATAGTTAATTCTATTTTAAATATAAGTTGAAAGGACATATGAATATATATTAAAATACATGGATTAGTTTCAAATTCAAAGTCAAAGAGTAACCCTATATAAAAATAATAGAGAAATAACAATCTAAATACTCATATAAAAATATTAGAGAAATTAAACAATCTTAATTAATATTTTATTAAAGGGTAAAAAAATAAAAAAAATAAAAAATAAATATAAAAATAAAAATAAAAATAAAAAAATAAAAATAAAAAAAAAATAAAAAAATAAAATAAAAATAAATAAAAAAAAATAAAAAATAAAAAAATCAAAGAGTTTAGATTAAATATCAGCAAATTCAATTAAATAAAATAATAATAATAATAAAAAATAAATAATATAAATAAATAAATTAAAAATTAAATAAAAAATAAAAAAATAAAATAAATAAATAACTACCAAATAAAATAAATAATAAATAATAAATAAATAATAATATTAAATAATTAATAATAATAATAAATAATGAAAAAAATAAAATAAATAAATGACAAGGATTAAAAAAAAAAAATGTTTAACTCAAGGGAGAAAACGAATAGGAAGAAAGAGCTGGGACCAACAACTACTGATCTTCCAACCAATCCTTCTCTATTGAGGAATTGTGACCTTGTACTCATTAAAGTGTTATGGAATTTAACATTTAATTAATATCTTCTTCTTCTTCTCCAAATATAATAATATATTATAATATTTTACAAAGATCATTATTAATAAGAAAAGAATTAAATTAAAGGGAAAAAAAATTATTTAATAATAATTATGGAGATAATATATATATCTATATATAGTAAATATAATAAAATTGAGTTTATTTGAAGTGTTTATGAAGAATGATCGCTATCTTTTTCATGCAAGGTCAAGTCTTCATATGATATAATAAGTTATGTTGTAATGACTTCAAGTTTTGTTGTTGACCTTGCATGTAGGCAAGGGATATGATGTGTTATATTGTAATGACTTCAAGTCTTGTTGTTGAACCCACTTGTAAGATGTTGTCATCAAGTTGTGGGTGGAGCTTAAATGTTCATGGCAGTTCGCTTCTACCCTCAACTCCTCCCCATGAGATTTCCCAACATAAACCAAATGACCCACACTTAATAAATTCATAAAATATCTTATAAGAAGAATATAATGAATTGATAATTTTCTAATCTAAAAAAAAAAAAAAAATGAAAAGATAAAAATATCCAAACTAAACATTTAACATAAAAATAAAAATGTTAAAAAATATATATAAAATTATATGATATTTTCATTTGAAAATCAAAATGAATTTAAATTTGGGTATCAGTTAGTTTCCCACAATTTAAAAAAAAAAAAAAAAAAAAAATAAAATTTAATTTTAATTTCAAAATTTTTTGCTTTAATTTATTTTTAATTAGCTTAAATAAAAGTAATACTTGAAATTTTTTACAATGTTATTGTTTATTAAAATAAAATACAAAATTATTATTACTTTTAATATTATAAATTTTCATATAATATTGTATTTTGATGTGAATGAAATATATAAAAAAAATGGTTTCTTATTATTTTTTAATGATAAGGTCATTTTTTTATTCAATAAAGAAGTTAGGACCTTCTATTAAACTTAGTCAAATATACATAATTTATAAGGAGCCATACCCATTCTACGAGAGTTCAACAGTAAGATGGGTAAGCCAAGCCAAACCAATCACCAAAAACTAAGAGAATGTAAACCGAAAAACCGGGGAGAATCGTCCAACAAAGCACAAGGAGCCAAAAAAATCTTGGAGGGCAAGTCCATAACTCGCCATGGATCCACAAGAGGTCCCAACACAAGTCAAATTGAAAACTGACAAACAGACAAACGAACCCGACGGAAGTTAATGCATCACTCTAAACATTTTTTGGGTCGGACCAAAACGCACAAACAATCGCCACCGTTGATCCACTGATTAAGATCCAACGGTCATCGTGGATATCAGAAGGATGAGAAACACGAGATTGGGCGGTTTTCTCTCTCCTTGTTCCACAACGTGTCGCTCAAAGAGTGGAATCGGAGCCAAACACAGAAAAATCGGAAACCATTCAGACCCCGCCCGATATACCACTTGTGGTATTGGACTGGTTGACTCGCGTAAAAGCAAACACGTCCTTTCGCCACGTGTTGTCCCTTGATTCCTTCCAGCAGGCAGTACCCAAGCCAATCCTGTTCACCTAGATTCTTTGTCAACCACCACCTAAGCCAAATGATAAGGGCTACCCCACCCTGTGGAGCAATCCGATTC
>APFE030554608.1:0-49574 GCA_000404065.3 Pinus taeda | reverse complement strand
ACAGAGTCGTAATATCACCAACATCCACCCTCAAAAGTAGCATTTTGGCAGAATTGCACTCATCTCCCATTGCAGGACATTCGGGCTTTCAGAAGACATATGCGCGCACCAGAAGATCATTCTTTTGGACCGGTATGAAACAGGACATCCTGACTTTTGTAGCAGAATGTGACATCTCTCAACGCCACAAAGGGGAAACAGTCAACACACCAGGCACATTACAACCATTGCCCATTCCGGCGTCAATTTGGACGGAGGTCTCCATGGATTTCATTACAGGTCTTCCAAAGTCTGGGAACAAGTCAGTCATCATGGTGGTTCTGGACCGACTGTCGAAGTATGCTCATTTCTGCGCCCTACCCCAACCATTTACACCAACGTTGGTTGCCCAAACTTTCATGGATCAGATCTTCAAATTGCATGGCATGCCTACTTCTATTGTGTCCGACCGCGACCCAATCTTCACCAGTAATTTTTGGTAGGAACTCTTCAGAATACAAGGCACTCAACTCAAACTCAGTACTGCATATCATCCGCAAACAGATGGTCAAACCGAAGCAGTCAACAAATGTCTAGAAACCTACCTTAGGTGTTTCACTTCAGAAAAGCAACACCTTTGGGGACATTGGTTATCTCTGGCGGAATGGTGGTATAACACCAACTATCATGCCACCACCAAAATGACTCCCTATGAAGCAGTCTATGGTCAACTTCCGCCTTCCCCTACTTCTTATCTCACGGGGTGCTCCAAAGTACAAGTTGTGGA
Source organism: Pinus taeda (assembly GCA_000404065.3). Lineage (NCBI taxonomy): Eukaryota > Viridiplantae > Streptophyta > Pinopsida > Pinales > Pinaceae > Pinus > Pinus taeda. Next base: position 48,808 of record APFE030554608.1, on the reverse strand, counting down.
TCAACTCCTATAATACCGCGCAACCATGCTCGCCCACCTGTGCGAGAATCTTCATCAAGCTCAGAACCGTATGAAGCACCAGGCTGACCAACATCGCTCAGAGCGCCAATTTCAAGAAGGGATCAGGTCTTTTTGAGGCTGCAACCCTATAAGCAAACATCACTCAAAGACAAGGGTTGTCAAAAGCTCTCTCCAAAATTCTATGGACCATACCAAGTACTTCAGCGCATTGGAGAAGTGGCTTACAAGTTGGATTTGCCACCTACAGCAAAAATCCACCCAGTTTTCCATGTATCGTGCCTCAAGAAAGTGATTGGGAACAATTGCCGAGTTCAAACCAGTCTACCAGAATTGGACGAGGAAGGGTCAATTTGGCTTCAACCGGAACAGGTTCTAGACACATGAGACAAGCACCTGCGCGGCCGCATGATTAAAGAGGTCCTCGTCAAATGGAAAGACACCTCTCTGGAAGATGCAACTTGGGAACCAGCCACTATTTGTTCAGCAGTTTCCGCAGCTTCAGCCTTGAGGACAAGGCTAGTCTTAAGGGGGAGGGCATGTTAGGGTCCCACCCTAACCCCCTTATTCATGTCATGGGATCACGTCACAGTAAGGAGTCAATAAAGCCCATATTAATATTTGTAAGTGGTTAACCCGCAATTAATGAAGGGACCACAGTTAGTTGCAAATGGGTGGTAGTATTAAATAAAGGGTAAATGGGTGGTAGTATTAGATAGATGGTATTAATAAAACCCACGGTATTGGCCCGTGGTATTGCATGTATGAGTCATATAAAAAGGATAGAGACCCCCTGCGAGGAGTATCGTGTCTTGTTTTGTAATCGAGCTCTGCTCTATTGGAGGTTGCCCCCTCGAAGAGGCCTGTGAACATTTCTCTCTGAGTAATAAAATCATTGCTATTCTATGTTCTGGGTATTTTTCTCGCATATTCTCTGTTCGGTATTGCTTTGTAGGTTAAGAAGCATAACATGACGATAGATCCACCAACAACATCAAAGGAACAAGGTCATGAGCAAGCCCTTTCACTATAGACAAAGGCACCTGAAGTACCAACATTATAGACTCCTCTCAGTGAGGAAAGAAGCAAGAAAATAGATAGAGAAGTGACCACACCTGCAAGTGGATCAGCAGAGCAACCAAAGGCAAAAAGGAAAAGAGTAGATCTTCTACCTGAAGAGGAAATTGTTGAAGAAATCAGAGAGATTCCAAGAGAGGAGAGAGCAACCAGCCATTAGACATCCACCGGCTCTCACAGGCAGGAAATGGGGAGGCAGCATAGTATGGAAGTTTCCTCCTCAAGGCTGCAAAGTAAGCAATGTTCTGATATTAAAAGAACATTCATGGACATTAAGGCCGAGACTGAGCCATTGAGACTACAACTTTATGATCAATTTCTCAAAATGACACCCTCCAAATAGCAAAGACTAATGGATGCATATGACATTAAGGAGAAAAAAATGATCTTAAGTCATTTTAGACCTAAATTTCAGCAACCACAGTCAGCAGCTGACTACATAAGAAAAAATCTAGAGGTCCTTGCCAAAGACATACACCCAATGGACCAGATTGAGTTACACAAACAGACGGGTGAAATGGTTTACTCTACATTGGCAGATAAGGCAATGTTGGCCCACAAATTACAGGATTCATTAAGCAATACATCTGCCCAATTGGATTTGGAAAAAAATATCTTCTTTAGCAAAAGACAATAGAATAAAGACCTTAGAAGAAATTATTATTGAGCTGGGACATGATCCCAAGGATGCCAAGGGTATCAAAGCACTGATAAAGAAAAAGGAAGAAGATATTGCTGCACTTAGGAAGCAATTGAAGCTGCCTGTTACTATGCACCCACAAACTACAGAACTTGCACAAGAAAAGGCAAGAGAAGACATGATGGATTTGTTGATAAAGATGAATCAAAGGCTAACTGAAATGGAACAGGAATTGGAGAAAGCATTACAAGCCAAGTAGGGAGAGTCGACCTCCCAGACACCTGAAACAGCTCCAACAGTTACCACTGCCCCTCCCACAGTTGCGGCAGCAATCCCTTCCACTGTCCCAGCATCAACAACAGGTACCTCAGCTTCAGCAGCAACAACAACAATAGTACCAGATACCAGCATGAGCATGGAAGAGATGATGAAGGCAATAATGGAGTTAGAACTCCAAATGGCAGAGCTAAAATAGGCCAAATAAAAACTGGCCAAGTTAGAGGTAAGCTATGATAAATCTAAAATAACTGTGGCAGAAAAAACAAGAGAGGTAAAGGCCTTGGAAAACAAGGTAAAAACCTTGGAGAAAGATCTTACTCTTCATAAACCTCTATAAAAAATCAAAACAATTTTGTGGACTAAAATTGGCCAATCCATCACTAATCAATGGAGATCAATACAGACTATCTATGAGAAAATTGAATTGATAGAAATGGCCCAAGTAGATATTCAAAAGGCTAGAGCATCATCGGGAAACATGCCCGAATAGGCCAATAGACTAATTCATTTTTTGAATACTCATACCAAAGAACAACTCGTAGCTCTAGATATCAGGGACAAAACAGGTACCATTTTCATAGTTAAAAAGGTGCTCACCATGAGGAATTTTATACATAATCTGGAGAGAAAATGTTAAGAAATGCAGATGGAAATAAATGTTTTATAGAAAAGTTTGCAGTCTTGCAGGAAAAGGGTCTACCCAATTTGTTAACCAGCAATCAGAGACTGTTGACACATGAACAATATGCTCACAGGGTGAATACATATGTTGCCAATCGGATCACAGCATCATCAAGCACTTCAGAAGACATAGCACCTCTCTCTGGACAGAGCTTATATGACAAATTGAAAAATATGTTCTATATTGAGCATGAAATAACACATCTTTTTGAAGTCCAGCCCAATTTCTACAGGTATACTGAAGCTGATGAAATATTGATAAAGCTACAGAGGCACCAGTTTCCAACAAACCAATGGTGGTAGAGCATGTTAGAGGTTTTACCAAGGTAGTTTTAGTTCTCTTTTTGATCATCTGCATTCAATCAAATTCAATGCACGTGCCACATATCATAAAAAATGAAAACAATAGGGGAACGAAGTCAGGCCAAAATGCATTAAAGAGGAATCAGGCATAGACGAAAGGGCCAGGGAAACAACTCAACAAAGCTAATAAAAGAAAGACTATTAGCTGACTTACTGGGTGTAAAATTCAAACGTATCTGATCAATTAAAGCAGCCAGCGCAACAACAATTACTTTTGCATTCATTTTTCCTTGTTTCTAATGGCATTTATTTCCTTGTAAAAGTAGATGGATGAAGTTATTGTGGGATATTTCTTCCATAAGATATTTTTTAACTCTTTTTTGTATAAATACCTCCCCATGAGATGTGTTCGTGGTTGGTGATATCTTCTCCAGATTGCACTGTAACTCAAAAAGATTATGAAATAAATGAGTTGTTGGATTTCATTGTGATTGCACCGTCTAAAGTGGAATTGATGCATTGGGTCTCTTCTACAGAATTCTTGAATCATTTACAGATCAATAAGTTTTTCTAACCTGTGTTTTGTATTTTTTGTGTCTGCACACTTCATATATGTTTTCATAATATTAGTAATGGAGAAAAACAATAGCCCAAAATTTGTTTAAACACACTTTGTGTTCAATCTCTATTATTACTAATGTTTTCTTCAGAGTTAGCATAAACAGGAATTCTTAGATGCTCCTCTTTCCACTAATTCTTTCACTTTGAATACTGACAAGGAATTATTTACTACTCCTTGATAATAGTCATGCATTTTCCCTCTGCCAACATGATGAAGGATTCTTAACTTCCCTTTACCCACTGGCTTTCATTCCATCTATTTCTAGATTATAAAATTGTTCCAAGATTGATTATCTTGCTCTATAGTATTACCTTTTGCCAAAGAAAACACACTCAGCAGTTCATCCTCACAGACTCCATTAGCCCAATGGAATAAACTATTCATACTTGCATCCCAGGTCTGTCTAAGATCACCATCCAAAAATCAAAACAAACCCTTGTACATTATAAATAGCCTAAAATACCTCAAAATGAAGCTAAACTTTAAAGAGAGAGCCCTCTCTGGATGTATATTGGCTAGAATCTGTGTCTAAAAGATTGGTCCGTGGTTACCTCGGCCATATCCCCTCCTTAGAATCTTCCTAGGGGACAACCTAAGTGATAACATCATTGGTGACTCTGCTGGGGAACAAACAAAATTGTTCATATAGTCCCTTGTTTTTGAAGAATTTTCAGGAGGTTACATAGTTCCCATATTTTAAACATGCTAGAAAATCATGTTATAAGTCATAGTCTTCAAATTTTCCAGAAAAAGATCAAAAAACATTCAGAAGCTAGTTCCAAAAAAGAAAGTTCGGTATACTAGATCAAATCTAGATCCAAATCCCCCACCTATCTTTGACAATCCTAACTTGATTCCTAAGAGCCTTAGAAAACCAGAGAATCAACAGAGTTCTGCTGATTCAAATCCTGAAGCACCTCAGTAGAAACCTATCCAAACTCAACTTACTACTGGAAAATAACAAGCCCTTTCTCCTATCACTGTAGCTTCTCCTAGTTCACCAATATTCCTCCAAACCATCTTTGCTACCCCCTGATCTATAGCACATATTTCAACTGTTATCCCTATCCTCCTAGCTGTAACATTTATCCCTATAAATATGGAAAACTGATATGCTCCCTTGCAATTACCTACAAATCTAGGGGCTATGCCTCAGGATTACCAAAGAAAAATCACCTATTTTGATGGTGCTGGTACCTACACAGCACAACAACATACAAAGAAAATGACAGACTATTTTGAAAATTATGAGATTGATGATGATGATGTCAGAATGAAAATTTTTGTCCAGAGCATAACTGGTGACATTAGGACTTGGTTTAGGGCCCTCCCTGCAAATACAATTTCCGATCCACAAGCCCTTTATCAGACTTCCTAAATAGATGGGAAAAGAAGAAGGATCCCCTACACATATTGTCAAAATATGAGAACCTGAAAAGAGGCCCACAGGAAAGTGTCCAATATTACTGTGCCCGATTTAATAATGTATACAATGCTATCCCTCATAACCTCAGGCCTCCACTAGACCTGGCATTGATCAAATTCCCTAATGGATTTGATTCAGATATGGCCTACCAACTTAGAGAGAGAGCTCCCAGAAATTTAGAGGATATGCAGAGTATAGCAGTCAGCGTTGAAGCTAATCTCATTTCTAAATGAAATAGGGCCAGAACTGAAAGAAGAACAACTTTTAAGGAAGAACCAACTGCATTTGAACAAAAACTGGATGCAATCATTAAAGGTATGGACAGACTTGGAGATAGAGTGGAAACTATTGAAAGAAAATCTTCATGGGAGGGCCAACCAAGCAATAATGCAAGAAACCAAAACTTTAGAAAAAATCAAAATCCAAATGTAGGAAAAGTTGGCCCTGATCAAAACATTAGACCTCCATTCCAAGAAAACTATGCTAAAGCCTCAACATCTAGTGAACCAACAGATGATACCCAAATTTTATTAATGGGTCTAGATAGTGAACAACAAATTTTCCTAACACAAGAAGACCAAGAGACTCAATATGTCAAACAGTTCCAAATTCAATCAGGAGAGTCTTTTGATTTTAAGGAAGGATATGACACAGTTGTCTATGAAGTACATAAACAATACAATCTTAGGAGTAGAAGAATAGACATCCCTAATGATCCTAAGTAGAAAGTAATCAAACAGCCTACCAAAACCAAACCCAAGGATCATCATATACAAACTATTCCTAAACCAATTTCCAATCAAACAGTCCAACAGTTGAAGATATTTCAGACCTAGAAAAATCAAACCAGCACCCTTCACCTATTTTTCCTCTTGAGGAAATCATAGAGGAACCTTTAGAAAATAGTGTAAAACTGACTTCAGCTCATAATAATGTTCCAGTGAAAGAATCAGTTACAGAAAACTCAGCTGAAAAAGAAAACCTTGCTGCTCGAAATGTCAAAATACAAACAGAAAAACCTTTCAACTTAGAGACCGAAATAAGCAAGTTAAAAATAGCCATTACACTGTCTGAATTTGTTAAACATGAAGTTTTAAGAGAAAAAATCAGCAGATCACTACAAATTTCAAAAAACAAAGATTCAGTGAATGTCCTTGATGACCAACCAGAACTTATATTTGGTCCTGAAGTGAATGGAAAATCGGTAGATGGAGGAGTTCCTCCATTCTATGTGAGTTTAAACATTCATGATAAGTTACTTCACAATGCAATGTTTGATTCTGGTGCCTCTCATCATTTGATGCCCAAATCTGTGATGGAAAAATTAGAACTAGACATAACTAGGCCATACAAGGACCTATTCTCATTTGATTCTAGCCAAGTTAGATGCCTAGGATTGATTAAATATTTGTGTGTATCATTGGTACAATACCTTGCCAAGACAATTCAAATGGATGTGGTAGTCGCTGATATCCCACCCAAATATGGAATGTTATTATCCATATCCTGAGGTTCCAAGCTTCAGGGCTTTTTATAGCTTGACATGTCCTATCCCACCATCTCAGTATTTGGCCAGCCAAAGAGATTATATAGGGAAGATCTGATGAAGTATGTGGTCAGCAGTCAAGACAAACCCCAAAACTTTCCCATTTATTCCATGCATTCAGACATGGATTCTTTCATCTTGTACAACACTGAGATTCATACCCCAACTGATGATAAAATTTTGGCTTTAAGCCAGAATGAATTCTTAAATTAAAAATCCACAATTCAGATTTAAGAAGTCTTTGAGAACAATCATGTAGTAGTCACACAAGAAAGACCAAAAGAAAATGAAGATCCAAATCTGTCTGCTAAACAAATCTTGAAAACTCCTGATAATAGCTCTAAACAAGGAATCCTATGGTATTTGGAATTTGATGGATTTGTCAATAAGTTGGGAGCAGGAGGAGGAATTTGGATACATAATACGAAGAATGACCATGCTAAAGGACATGCATATAGATTGAATTTCAGACACACTAATAACATGGCCGAATATGAAGCCCTCCTGCTAGGGCTCAAAGTGATCAAAAGCCTAGGTGCACCTAGGATATCAAGTTTGGGAGATTTTGATCTCATCATTCAACAAATGAAAGGTAGCTTTATCAACAATGACCTTAGGCTGGGATCATACAGAGGGGCAGCAATTGAAATTCTCAACACCTTCCTAGAATCTCAGCTTGCTAAAATTCCAAGGAATCAAAATTTGCATGCTCACAGTCTAGCAACCTTTGCTAGTACTTGCAAACTACCATTCAATCCTAGTCACCGATTCTCAGCTGAAATTAAACATAGGCCAGCTATACCTAATAATGTCAAAAATTCGCAAGTATTTGAGAGTGCCACTCAAATTAATAATTTCTTGACCCTCAAAGAAGAGTTTTCGAGGACAAAAATAGATACAAGCACCATAAGTGAAAGAGATCAAATAGACACAATTGAGACACATATTTCTGCTAAAACAACAAACCAAATTCCACATCCCAAAAAGTTTGCTAAAACAGATTTACAGGAACTTGAAGAAACAAAATGTGATGATGTTATTGGAGCAGAATGTGAAGTGATTGATTTGAAGGATAAGTTTTTACCTATAGGCCTCTCTCCTTTGGAAGATATCTTTTACTCAGATGACATTTCTAAGAAACCTAAAATATAGCCATTAAACGCAGAAATTGAGGACTGTAATATAGGAACTGTAGAAAATCCTAAAATGATAAAATTATCCAAAAATTTGCCTCCTGGCCAGAGGTTGAAATATGTTGAGTTGTTTAAAGAATTTCGGGATGTTTTTTCATGGAGCTATGAGGACTTAAAGTCTTATGACACTTCTGTCATTCAACACACCATACCTCTCAAAGAAAATCAAAAACCTTTCAAGAAGAAACTTAGGAGGGTCAACCCTGTGCTCCTCGCTTTAATTGAGAAAGAAGTCAAAAGGATGTATGAGGATGGAATTATTGCACCCATCAGATTCTCAGAACGGATTTCAGTGCCCACTAGAAAGAAAACAGGAAAGATTAGGCTGTGTGTCAATTTGAGAAATTTGAACAAAGTCTCTTTAAAGGATAATTACCCCTTACCCAAAATGGATCACATTATACAAAGTGTAGTTGGTGCTTCAAGGATCTCACTGTTGGATGGATTCTCAGGCTTCAATCGGGTCCTAATGCACCCTGATGATCAAGATAAAACTGCGTTCACAACCCTTTGGGGAACCTTCAAATATGTGAAAATGCCATTTGGACTTAAGAATGCACTTTTCAAAGAGCAATGGATATAGCTTTTGCCAAAGAAACCCATGATTTTCTAGTCATTTACCTAGATGACCTTACTGCATTCTCCAAGTCAGATCAAGAACACCTAGATCATCTCTGACAATTATTTTTAATTTGCAGGAAATATGGTATATCATTAAATCCAAAGAAATCATTGTTTGGCCCAGAAGAAGGAAAATTATTGGGCCATATCATCTCCAAAGAAGGCATTAGAATTGATCCGGACAAAATACAAGCTATTTTGCAAGTTCCTCACCCTAGAAATATTAAGGAACTACAAGCTTTTTTAGGGAAGATCAATTTTCTAAGAAGATTCATACCAAATCTGGCCGAGCTGATAAGATTTCTGAACAACATGCTGAAAAAAGATTCCAAGGTTAAGTGGACAATAGAAGCTAAACAAGCCTTTGAAGAAATCAAAAAAGCTTTGACTCAAACACCAGTCCTTACAAGCCCGAATTTTGACAAGGACTTTATCATATTCTCGTATCCATCAAAACATACAATTGTTGTTGTTTTACTTCAAAAAGATGAATAGGGATGTGAAAAACCCATAGCCTTTTTTAGCAAGGCACTAAGAGATGCTCCACTCAAATATCAAATCATGGAGAAACATGCATATGCACTTGTAAAGGCCATTAAGGACTTTAGATTTTACATCTTATACTCTCATGTGATTGCTTATGTGCCCAACATTGTTGTTAAAGACATCCTAAACCAAGAGGGAATTGAAGGCAAAAGGGGAAAATGGATAGCTACCATACTAGAATATGACATTGAAATCAAACCAAGCTGATAAAAGGACAAGGATTAGCCAAAATTATGACTAAAACCAACTTTCAAGCCCTTGACATAAATCAACTGGATAATGAGCAGGAGATGGCAACTCCACAGATCAATCAAGCCTTTTTACAATCACCCTGGTATGCTGACATATGTTTGGTATTATTAAACCTGCAAGCTCCTCTAGGATTATTTAGAACTAAGAAAAGATTTTTGAAAATGAAAGCTTCCAAATTCTATGTTTTAGATCATGCTCTCTTTTGGAAAAATCATGAAGGTGTTTTATTAAATTGTCTAATCAAAGAAGAAACTGACAAAGTACTTAAAGAGTTTCATGTAAGGGATTGTGGTGGACATTTATATTGGAAATCAACTGCTAATAAAATCCTAAGGTCTAGATTTTATTGGCCCACCCTATTTGTTGATGTAAAGAAATATGTAACTTCTTGCCATAATTCCCAAATCTTTGAAGGCAAGAAGAAGTTGCTACCTCTACCCCTTAAGCCCATTTCCATTAAAAGACCATTTCAACAATGGGGTTTAGACTTCATTGGGGAAATTCACCCTCCATGCTCTGGCCAACACAAATGGATCCTTATGGCCACTGATTACTTCACCAAATGGATAGAGGCCATCCCTTGTAGGCAAGCCAATGACTCAGTGATCATGCAATTCTTAGAGACCAATATCCTGTCTAGATTTGGTTGTCCCGAAAAGATTATAACAGAAAATGATGTTGCTTTTAAATCCAAGAGAATGATCACTTTTTGTCACAAGTACCACATTAACTTAGGCCACTCCACAACCTATTACCCTCAAGGTAATGGTCTAGCTGAATCCTCCAACAAAATCCTGATCAACATCATTAAGAAAGTCTTAGAGGAGAACAAGAAAAACTAGCATAAAAAGCTTGTAAATGCACTATGGGCAGACAGATTGACTACTAAAAGATCCATTGGAACAAGTCCCTATGAATTGGTTTATGGTATGGAGGCAGTATTCCCCTCTTCTTTGGGAATCCCAGTGATAAAGTTGCTGCAAGAAATACAGGCAGAACCTAATGATATTCAGAAAAGGATCAATCAAACTATTCATTTACAACAAACAAGAGAGGAGGTATATCAAAGATCTCAGGTTCTACAAGAAAAACTTAAAAGGATATTTGATAAATAACCAGAGCAAAGGATTTCTTCATTGGGGATAAAGCTTTAAAGTGGGATTCCAGAAGAGAAGATAGGGGAAAAAATGGAAAATTTGATTTCCTGTGGAGAGGACCATTTATCATTCAAACTGTACAAGGAAACAACACCTACTTTTTAAAAAGCCTGGATGGTACATAACTAGAGGATGGGCCAGTAAATGGCCAAATGCTTAAGCACTATTTTGATCCAATTTGTTGAAGATATCAACACTTTAATTTGTACATAACAGTGTTTACTTTCTGCAGTTATTTTCAGCAATAAGATAGGAAGGAATATGTATAGCAGATTTTAAGGAAAATCACGCAACTGTCCCACCTTTTGTGTAGCTTTTTAGTCTATCAGGGATTAGCAAAAGAAAACTTGGGAACTATAAATATGAGAACAAACAGCCAAAACACAGTATCCAAAAAATAGAAATGCAAATATTTGGAGTAGATCATAAGGAGATGTGAATATGCTACAAAGTACTATATACAGTTTGGTTACAGCAAAAGAAAGATGTCAAAGCATAGTAAGGATTGTACATAAGGCTATCTGACCTCCTGTTCTTGACTTTTCACCAGGAAAAGCCATCCCCAAGTGGGTCCATTGTTAGGTTCCTATACCAATAGGTTTCATTTTTCATGATTGACTGGAGAAGTGCCAAATATGTTCATCATTTCCATGCTACAAAGGTTTCCATATTTTGAAGACAAATGAAGAAAATTAAAAAATGAAAAGAGGGTATGCCCTAAAAGAAAAATCAAAGGGCAAGAAAAAGGAAATGGTCAAGAGAAAAATGAAATAAATGAACCCCAAACAAAATACCAGGAAAGTGTGCTAGTTCAAATGCCACTACTATTCCATTTTTGAAGAATTTCACTATGTACAGTTTCTTGACTCTTATCATGGTTCATGAATGGCCAAATAGCTTAATCTTGGCCAAGTTCATATTTGCATTCACTTGTCTTATAATAGAGAATAAAGTTCTATCCAAACAGTTTAAGCTTGGCATATGAGTAGCTAGGTAGAGAAGCAAAGGAGCCCAACTGTTTAATCTAGGCCCTTGGAAGAGATAAGGGTAGATTTAGATAGGATGGCAGCTAAAAGAAAAGAAGAGAATCAGGGTTTGCTAGTTCAAATGCACCCAAGGCGAATGAAGAAAAAATGTTAGGAGTAAGAGGATGGGTAAGTATTTTTGATGTTGCAGAAGCAAGTTTATGAGAAATTTTGTCCTTTGAATATGTTTTATCTCATGGATATCATAATGTTCTATGGCAAGATGGTCACAAAACAAATGGAGCATGATTAATTTCCCTCCTCATTTTTCCAAGAACACTTACTAACATCCCCTCAAGGAAATTGAGATCTGCTCAGTGCTCCTACTTCATTTCATTTTATGAGAAAGACTAAAGTGAAACTTTGTTTTACTTAGGCAAAGGAAGCCACATTTCTTGTGTAAAAGTGTTTCTCTTCCATTGTGCTAAGCTTCCTAGAATTCATGGCCTAGATCCCTTTTATTCTCTCAGCCTAAGTTTCACCTTTTACTTAGCGCTTTTTATCATTGAATATATTCCTCACGTTAACCTATTAACACTATTATATAGCTCCTACATAATATTTCTCCTCCCATACTATGTAAAAATGCATAAAAACCCCGAAATTCTTTAATATCTCGCCCTGTTATAGACATTTCTGGGCACCTCAACCCCAATCATAAATGTCCAGAATGGTCAAGCTCGTAGACCAAATTCCGTCCCCCGGTTCACACATCGTAAATAGTTAAATGCCATCCCTAAATGGTCTTTTCACGCAAGGAATGTCTCATCGATCCCCAGTCCGTCCACCTGATGAGCACGAGAAATTCAGGAGGATGTGACTAAAACCCAAGCGGCATGCACCCTGGTCTATTTCGGTAGGAAAACCTTGCATATAGAGTGGATTTCCAAGAGGGATATATGACTAGTCTGGCACCAGTCCTCACAGGAATGGGATCGGACTGGAATAAGATACCTTCGTTAAGGTTATGCCGAGTGGCGTGCGATCGCACCACTCCCCTTTGTCTATCTTGGTAGGCATCACCCAAGAAGCTTTCTGTCTACTATGCAAATGCAACTTTCTTGGTATTGTATTGTATCTTGTTACAGGTTTCCTCCCAGCCCGGAAAAACTTCGGATCCTCATAGTAAATCATTTCACCCGATATCAGAAAGATTAATGACCTCATGCTTTAGGGGGCAACTGTTATAGACATTTTTGGGCACTTCAACCCCAATCATAAATGTCCATAATCTGAGGGCTCCTAAGTCCCTAAAAGTGTTGCTTCACTGCCTAAAGGAACAAGGTCAGCTGATTACATCATCTCCCAGAAGTTCTCCACTGAAAACTGCTCATAAATGGTCAAAACTGGACCATACTAAAAGCTCAGTGCAGAGGGTGTGATGCATATCACCTTCCCAGTGTACAATGTGCGATGCATACTAAATTTCTCCTCTGTAGGGTGCGATGGTTGGGAATGGACAAATGGCAGGGACAAAATGAGAGGTGGAAGATCATGGAATATTCCAAAATCTTCCCCTCTAACACATGCCTCTCTGTTTTCGACCAGGGATGAGTAAGAGATCATCATTCTCCAAGTGGAAGTAGGAACTATCAGAGAGAGGACACTAATCAAGATCCCAGAAGATGAATCACCTCTCTGTAATCATTTATAAATGGATCCCTCATCACAGAGATCTAGAGGCTAGAATTTTGTATCTTATAGAGAACTGCTTTTGCTTTTCCGGTGTACATTCATAGTGTTGGGTGATCTAAGCTTTGCTTGAGGTGAAGAAGGGCTTCCTAGCTGGAGGATGATGCTAGGTCAGAACATATGGTTGTAATCCTCTTGCTACTTTTCATCTTAATAAAGCTATTCTTGTTTTCTTCCATATTCTTATGTACCTATTTATATATGCATTTATATGGTTAACACACATCTGGTCCTGTGTTATTTATGAATATAGATCTTTGTTTCTTCGATAGTAGTATGTTGTTGTGATTCGATAGGTTCTTTTTGAAGTTGGGCAGATGAAGAAGAAGTGGCAAAGCTCTATCAAGAAGGAGAGGAAATCGAGCGCAAGACTAAGGTTCGTCTTCTTGGTTCTCCTCTTGTCTATTTTCATAAAAGAAAACGATAGTAGACTTTACTTGTTTGTTTCTAAGACCCATCTTAGTGGGAATAGCAACATCCAAGTGGACACTATTCCCGGTAACAAAATGGCGACTCCACTAGTGAGTGACTAAATTGTTTGTTAGCCTATCTATCCTTGTTTCTTTTATAAACTTACAGACGAAGCATGAAGTCAAGCCAGCTAGCCTTCGAACTACATTTGTTATACAAATTCAAAGTAGATCAATGGTGCTTCAGTCTATCTCTGGGTTTTGTTTATGAATTAAACAATATATCTACAAGAAATCTAATTTCCGTAAGTGGTGGCTCTAGTAACTTCTTTAGATCACCCCTGTGTTTTACATACAATGAACATTACTTACTCGGCCTAAATCCCTAAACTGAATTGCAAACTGTGAGTGAAAACGTGTTTAAATTCTCGCACTAGTACCATCGCACCCTGCCTTCAAGGTAGATTGTATGCATCGCACTTGCCGAGTGCAGTAGGTGCGCTGCATACTGGTTTCACTGTGTAACAGGTGCGATGCTCAGCAAGGGTTAACTTTACCCTCAGACTCTAGTTTTTTCTCACTATTTTCAGTCCTATTCAGGAGTTTTGTTGTCCATAGTCAGTGTATTTCTATGAAATCCCCCTTTTTTTGCATTATTCCACCTCCTTAGTGCAAAGAACTGTAAGTGTTTTTTATGTATTATGCGTCATTTTCAGTTCTCTTTTGCAAAAAGTAGCATAGTCGAACTGTCGTTTTTGGATCTGAAAGTATCGTAGCTGTCGTTTTTAGCTTTAGAAAACAATCACATTGTTCTTGATATTTGATTATACAGTTAGTATTGCATATGATTTGAATTAGTAGTTTTTAAAGTGTCGAAAAGAAATTTTCACTTCAAAATCACAAAGTGTTTCTCTTGTTTTCACTTCATTTTGAAAAAAGAAATTTGTTGAGTATTGTCGCTTTAAAAGTAATTGATATTTGCACATAGCTTTCTTATCATCATTCATACATTAAGAAGGCCGAAAACAAATACATGCATGTGCATTTGCATTTCGACAGCTTGGTTTGATTTAGGACTGTGCATTTAGCGTGTGCTCTGTTCTCTTTGCAGAAAGATTCTTAACTTTCTTTCCTTAGTAGCTAGGATTTTCATTGCTGAAAGAAGATTAAATGTTTGTTTATCATCTTAGACTGCATTTTAGCAATTATATACATATCACGCAGTGAACCTGAAAGACAAATTGTTAAGCAAGATCAACTTAAAATAAATTTAATGAATCTAACAACACTTTGGAACTTAACACACAACCTCTAGAGGTCTAGGCTAGAGACATATTTTGGTGTCGTAAAACCTGGTAACTGTTGTTTTCAGTGTTGGTTGGGTGATTCCTCCACTCTGAGATGACAAGTGCCAGTACGGACTTGTGCTCCCATGTACCGTTGAGTATATATTAGGATACCACAATAGGTTGCATCCTTTATCCCTAGGAAGACGTGTCTGGCGCCCTATCGATCACAATGCATTGAAAACAACATTCGGGAAGATTGACTCTCGTACCGTAAAAAGTATTATGCAATTTTGCGATTGGTTTGGTAATCCTCTCTGCCTAGATCTCCAGAGAAGTCCATTTTTCCCCCTTTTAGACTCCTTCAAGGAACAGGTCCTCTAAGCACTTGTCACTTCATGCTTGATAAAAATCGAAGGTGACTAGAGTCATCTTTTGTTTTTTCTCGACTCTTTAAAATTGAAAAAAAAAGTTGTGTCAAAGTGTCTAAAATTTATTTTAATTGGAATAACATCACAAATTCCTCAGTTGGTCTTTAGGTTGAGAAATGGAGTCTACCAACCTGTTGTGGGCAGCAACAACCCCCCCCGCCCCCCACCTTTTTTTCATTTAAATTTTATCCATAATACTAAATGAATGGGGACCCTTAGTTAAATTTTTGGAAAAGCAAGACTTTCCTTTCTTCAAAATAAGGTTACCATCATAAGCTTAGGAAGATCTTTTGAATACTTTAAAACCTAAGTTTATAATAAGAAAAGGTCTTTAAAAAGCTTAGCTGCATCGTAAAATGATAGTAAAGTACCATAATTTGGCTATCGCATCGCAATAGAAAAAACTAATAAGAAAAACTTCAAGATTTACCGATTTGCGATAACACCGATCGTGAGAATGCATATCGCAGGAAATGGGCTAACGAAATTTGGCAAACGTAAAACTTTTGCGATCTGCGACGATGCAATATCGCGATAAAATGATGGTTGTGACATTAAGCCAAACCAGCTCTGTGACGTTATATTTGTGATAGTGCGATAATGCGATGTCGCGATCTACGAAGTTGCAAAGAAAATCACAAAATCACTTCATCGTGAATCTTTTCGGTCACGCTATTCAAAAAAAGCCACTTACGATAATCTGACTCAAGATCATGTGCTTTAAATGATAATAAAGGGATTAGTTGTCAGTTATTAATGAAATATGGATGCGTTCTTTTCAAAGAATTATTTCATGTAAGGTGACATATTTGATGTATCTATTGCATTTAAAACTCTCCCATCACCTTTCTTGATCAGTCATTTCCATTTCACTTGTGAGCCGCAGGGACAGAGAATGGAGGACTATACAAGGCAATACGTAGGAAGAAATGGGAAAGAAAAATAAAGCTCAGAACTCCGAGATGAAGGGAATGGCACATTTATATACAGACAAATCTTGTAACAGAGCCACAGCGATATCAACATGGGAAGGCATGTACAAACGACTTGAAGAAGAAAACCCTAGAATAATGAATGTTACCGCTGGCTCAGACTCACAGGGTTCTTCCAAAGCATCCCTAGAAGATTTAGCATGCTCATTCCTACATAGGATAGCAGCAACGCCCAAAATTCTCCCATATACGGACATGATCAAGTGGATACTTGATAATGCAGAAATGAAAGACAGACAGTTCAAGGTTCAAGGAAAAGGGCTCATCGAATCATTTGTTGCACAAGATTTAAAGCTCATGTATCATCTTCCTGAGCTGCAGGCAACTTACAATATGCAATTCATTGAAAAATTCGTGGCAGAGAACCCGAACCTATCAGAGACCACCAAGGATTGGTCTAGAAAAGATGAATTGCTCAAGAAAGACAAAAATGGTATGTAAAGCACTGGTTCCCTCACCTCCCCATATTGTTTTGTTGTGGCCATGCTCTGTAGATTATTTGGAAAACCAGATATCAATAAGTTTTCATCTGAATGGTTACCATTAATAGATGCTGCCACAAATGCCATAATTATAGATTGGGCCAAGATCTTTTCTGATAACCTAGTCAAGGCTATTCTCAATTACCAGTCTAAAAGATCCATGTCTCAAAGGATCTATCCTCCTTTTTACCTATCCGTATATGTTATGGATTTGATTTGTTATGTTTCTAAATTTCCTGTTATGGGTTGGAAATGGACAACTCAGGACCCATTACCCATCCATGTTTATCATAAGATATTATCGGACTCCTAGTTCATTCCCCATTTCTACCAAATTTGTCATGGGCTTGTCCTACCCTTGTATAGAATGTTATATAATAAAGACCCTCCGAGGTGCTCACTTGAGGCACAGATAGATATCATCCCCATCGCAAGATGGTTCGGGGAGGAATTATTCACCTATGTTAGAGTATTTGGAAGCACTATCCCACCCCATGTTCTACCTTTGTATATCCCCGATAAACTTCTGGCTTGAGAAATTTCATATCAAACCTGTTCAGAAGGCGGCCTAACAAAGGATTTAAAGGACAAGAAGAAGGCTATATGGAAACAGTTTCCTATGGTTTGTGGGGCCTTTTCATTGTTCGATGTAGGTCATGCATTTACAGAAATCCAGAATATAAAATGTCTGCAGTTATTTAAAATCCCGGCAAGACCATTTGACCTAAATGAAATTGCTCAAAATTTCACAACTACAGTCAAGGTGAAGGTGTTCTTTGGGAAAAAGGATTTATTTGATGACTTATTCCAAAATAAAGGCTCGCTTCAAGAAATTTTGCGGGAAGCCCAATCGCAATTATCTCCAGAAGACTTTCAAAATTTCAAGTTATACAGGGAAAAAATATTGGCCACTATTCCTTTAGAAAAGATGCGATTACCTGCTAGAGAACTAACTCCAAGCATTAGCCTCAATGGAAATTCAAGCAATTCCAGATATAAATCTAAGTCTACGCAGGAAGTATCTGGACATTCTAAAATATCCGGGAATGAACAAAATAAGAGTGAAGAGGTAGCTAAGGACATGGCTTAGTCAATGGAAATTCCGCAACAACAAGTTATTACCTACTCGCAAAAAGATCCTCCCTCTCTCATCATCAAATCGCCACATGTCATAACCGAGCTAGATAAGGAATAGGAAACCTTCAATGAAATGATCAATCTTGAAGGACAAATCCCAAAAACACCTACAAGCAATACTCAGATTGCAGGAGGAGTAATCCCAACCATAGTCAACAATATCTCAGAAAAAGAACATGCTCCTATCACTCCATCTTCAGAGCTTGTACTTAATATAGAAGAAATTCCTCCTCTTGACATATTTTATAGTCCTCAATATAAAGCAGTAGTAAGGAGACAGAGAAAGAAAAGGAAGTTGGAAAATACACTGGATCAAGACGCTAAGAAATTGGACATCTTATGGAAAGACCTCAACAGTAATCCAACTGAAAAACTCACTAAACTGTTGCAGATCGCAGGAGCATATGCTTCTACGACTATTGACAAAGCATCAGAAGTACAACAATTGTTAAAAGAACAAGAAGATCAAATACAATTACTACAACAACAATTGCAATACGCCAATGCTAATAATGAGGCACACAAACAGCTTGAAAAGTTGCAGGAAGATTTCCAGCAAATGCAAATAGTTTATCAAAGAAGTCTGCACGAGAAAGGAAAACAATTGCAAAATTTGCAAGAGATGCATAAAGATGAGCCTAAGCTTACAGAGTTTATTTCAGAATCTATTGCATTGAAAGAACAACTACCGCAACAACAAGAAGTGTTGGGACAAAAGATATCACAATGGAGTTACTATTGCGAAATGAGTGATAAGATCACTAATCAAGTGGTCGAATTACGAAGCGACTATGATCTGGCTGACAAACAGGTGACTAATTATCTAACTTGGCAGGATGGAGATGAAGGAAAAGAGGTAGGCGCACCCAGGATAAATGAGAATCATAAAGAATTTCTCTTTAGTAAGTGGGATGATCAAATCAAAGAAGCAGAAAAAGCGGCAGGAACAACAGCTACGACAGCAAGTATTCTCATTGACTGTATAAAAGAGAATTTGCACAGAGCAAATTTAATCGTTGAAACTACTCCGGGATATTTACCAAACAAACCAAAATTAGAGGAGGGTTGGAAGCAGAAAGCACAAGAAAAGGAAAAAGGAATCCAAGCACTAAAAAGGTTAAATTGGGAATGTTACTGGACATATTTGGTAAAACCACATAGTCAGTGGATGACCGTGAAATGTATCATAAATGCAAATGAAAAGGTGGTGCCAGCACTCATCAATTCCGTTTTCTCAGCCCAGCTCAAAGCAGAAGCTAACCGACCAACTCTCCTTGAACAAATGTTGAATACATGCAGCTTTAAAGACCAGATATAGAAATAGTTTACTTTGGAATCTTATTTCTGCTTATTAGATTAGAAAAAGGGCGGGCATTTGAAAACCGCATCCTGATTTTTTGTAAGGAAACTATTATTAGATTTAGTTCGTAGTATTTAAACCCTTCTCATGCATTTAGAGAAGGGTCCAGGAATTTGTCAAAAACCTATCCTCAGAACATGCACTTTTTCACCCTCAGAGGAGGTTTTGATGAATGAAAGAATCAAGATTTATTGATGGTTGCATTTGATATCTCCTACTGATGTTGCACTTATGTACTCTTAGTAGATATTAGAACAAGGAGAGATAAATCATTGTTGCTTGAAGCTTATGAGTAGGACTAGTCATAAATGATACTTTTATCTCTTGACTATTTCTGCTTATATTCTTAAAGCAATATACAGTTTTTAGTTGATTATATGTTATTACATGAATGTTTGTGTTACCATTTGGCACTTTTGTATGGTGGTGCCATTTATTTATGTTTAATGTGTGAATAGCTTATTATGCGATATGTTGTTCACAACTATTTTTCCTAACTTTTTATGCAAAGTGGTTCATCTTAATTGATTTCCATTCTTATAATCACTGAATGATCTTTATTACCAGTTATTATTTGAAATCTCTTTAGATCTCATAATAGAATAATTACATCCCGGGTTATCATAGATTAGATGTGCTATTTTCATTTAGATTATAATAGCATAGAGTTAGATTAAAGTAGTTTAGATAGGAACCTTTAGATCTGCAACATCCGATCCTGCACACACACACACCCTTAGATTGGGAAACTGGTCCCATTATCCCCAGTTGGACCCGCTATACCAAACGGATAAGGAGCTGTCAACCAAGGTCCGGACCGGGCGGTTATCCCCCTTGTTGTCGACCCGATTTTCGGGGCTTCAACATATTTGGCGTTAGAAGGAGGGTTGGACATGTTGTCTGTTGGAGTTGTGGGCAATTGTGATATTTGAATTAGGATGGCTTCTCTCAAACCTCCCATTTGGAGTTGTATCCATGTTTCGGCCTCTTCCAACACCCCACCTGAAGTGGTAAGACTCTTGTCTCAGGTAAAATTCAATGGTAAGAGTAATTCTTCTACTTTTAATCATATCCTTCAATTTATTCAAAATGTTTTAAGTTCAAACGTACAAGGAATTGACGAAGGCATTTTATTCAGAATTTTTACTCTCACATTCACAGCAGAAGAAAGAAACTGGTGTAGAACCCTCCCAGTTGCCTCAATGCACAGCTGTGACCAATTTTTCAAGGCTTTCATTTGTAAATTTGATTGCTATGATTATGATCTGGTATATGATGAAATTGAATATCTACAAAAAGAAGATGAATCTGTTAGGGATTTTAATATGCGATTCCATCTTAATTGTCTAAAATATGATATTGAGAACAAACTCATGAATGAAGAACCTTCAAATTATGTTGAGCATAATTATTCCCTCCCTCCTATGCCCGATCCAGTAGAAATTAGTCCAAGTCTTGTTCCATTTTCTTCTAATATGAATGAAAATTCCAATTTGAATATGCACATCACTCATGATGAAGAAACTTCCCAAAGATTAAGAGACATGCCTACTCTAATACAAGAGGACACAAGCGATAATGTTGAAAGAAAACCTGCCTTGGAACCAGAAAGCAACTTGGAGACAAGGTTAGATAATATCATCACAAGTCGACAAATGCAGATGTCAAGGTTAGAACAACAAACTCATTCTCTTTCGGAAAATACGAACACACAAAGGTATGATCTAAAGCCTAATGTCTATGATGAATGTGATGAAAAAGAATTTTTTCACGATGATATTTTCAAATGCATTGTTTCAAAATCACATTCTTCTCTTTATCCTGATGTTTTTAGTGATGATAATTTTCTTCCCCTCAGTATTAATGATATCCCAAAAAATACAAAGGATTACCAAAATGAATCACCATTAAGATTTCAAGGTAAAGAGACATCAATAGAACCCCCTTTGGCCATTTACAAACATGAACAACTTGACCTTCCCTTTTTTAATATACTGCATGAAAAAGAGAAATCTAGGGAACCCTGCGAAGTCATTTATGATAGTTACTTAGACGATGATAATGTTGATTTATCTCAAGTAACTCAATAGAGCTCAGATAATGAGAGATATTCTAATTCAATAATTATACCAGCCAATCCTCATTTCAAAGTAACGGATCATTTGCATGATTTTACTATCCAAGACAATATCCCGATCTATGATTCATATCGTGAGCAAACCACCATGCCTGTTCCCAATCATAATTCGTTTTCTAATTCACAAGACGAAACTCGAAATTACTCAGATCCCATAATTCTGACCAGCTCTTGTGAAAAAGAAGATATTTCAAATCAATCCCAGTTGTGTTATAACATTAGTTGTACAGATAATCATTACATTCTTTCTCACCTGCATTCATTTTGTATAAAATCGGATTGTGTTCTAAATTTTCAGAATTTTGATAGATTTCTATGGTATATTGAACACCTTATCAAAGAACATTTGAGAGATGTGTTATCATTTTGGAAAACTGAATTGTGTTATGGAAGTATAGAACTTTTTCAATTCCAAGATCAATCAATATCATCCTTCCTTAAAAAACTTCTATGTCATCCAAAAAATCATCAACGAGATAAAGTACTTTTGGAAACTTGCCAGCAATTCACGATAATTGATAATTCTCTTTTGGGCAAATTCCATCTATCATTCATTATTTTTTTTAGTGATTTATATGTGGAAACTTTCCTTTTACGAGAAATTGTCAAAAGCTTGACTTTAACGCATAATAGATTTCAGGCCATTGAAATTAAAAGCTCATATTCACAAACTACCCTGTCATCTTTCCTATTGAACGATCACCAATCCATAACAGAAATTCATCCTGATTTTTATGATCCAATAGGTATCCAATTGGAAAGAATATTTCATAAAGAAGAAATTTTAGGCAAAATTTCGACTGAAGTTACACTTTCTAATTCCACATTCAATGTTGACAGTTCAAGAAAAGTTTTATTCTTAACATTGATGTTTAAAAGGTACATGCGTGTAGGAATAAAAATGAAAAGATGGTTTCACTGGAAATATCATTTTACCTAGTCAATTTTTCTGTATATAGTTAAAATAGGAGTAGGTGTAATTTAGCTAGGTTATTAGGCGGATAATTTAATTTTTAAAAAGTTGATAGGCAAAATAAAAGAAGAAATTATCCCTATTATGTACATAATCCAAGGGAATAGTTACCTCTCATTTATTTAAATATTTTCCCCCTAATAAAATCTGTTGTGGTTAACAACATTTGACATATACTAAAGACACTATTCCTCTTTCAGATTTTGAAATTTTGCTTGTATAAATAGAAAATATTTTGGAAACTTGACCTTTATTATTATTAAATGCAGTTAAAAAAATTTAACCCAGATACGATACTAGTTTCAACTTCAAAAAATTTGATGAAAGAAATCTTTAGTGAAGAAATTGTTTTATATCAGCACAATGAAAGGTATCAATAATGAAATGAAGATTCTCTGTAGAACATCCGTTTCCAAAAAACTCTAATATTGTCATCCAGAACTTTCTTAAGGAAAAAGATGACTTCCTTCCTGCTAGAGAAAATCGCAACATTCAGAGGAACAATCCATGAATACACTTTATCTTAAAGAATAAGAGGTCTCATCACAAGTCGGCTTATCATGATCACAGATATTATAACTTGCTGACTTTGCCAATACTGCCCACCAAAATAGGGCAAGGACTCAAGATTGTTGAAATCAAGAGACAAGGGGTCTCATCACGAGCCAGCTTGTTCAGCAAAAATGCAAATCAAGTGAATGATTGTGTCATTATTTGGCTACCAAACCAAGACATTATTCTTTAAGAATAAAAAAGAAAATCAAAGCAATAAGTGTCAATGTGGGTTTTTCTTTGAAAGTTGTAGATCACCTTAAGCAGGATAAAGGATCATTGCTGGGTAACAGGTAACCCTGTCGAGGCTATGGACGCCTGCTGGCAGCAGAGGCTCTACCTACGACAAATGAGCATATTTAAAACTGGTTCACAGGGAAAACTTTATTTTATCTTTACAAGACCATGTAATGGCCGACGTAAATGTAAGGGCACGCTGAGGAAGAAAATAATTAAAATAGAAAGAAGTTGAAACAAAATATCGTTGACAGTTTAGAGCATAATGAGCTTTATCTTTCAATAATAAAGATTAAAATTTCTAAAAACTTTCTGTTTTGGAAGCTCGAAAAGTTCAAAAGAAAAGCAGAGATAACTGGTTCTCCCAAGTGAATCGCCAATTGTTGTGGCCAGCAACAACCCCCCCCCTTTTTTTCAATTAAGTGTTATCTAGAATACTAAATGAATGGGGACCCTTAGTTAAATTTTTGGAAAAGCAAGACTTTCCTTTTTTCAAAATAAGGTTACCATCTTAAGCTTAGGAAGATCTTTTGAATACTTTAAAACCTAAGTTTATAATAAGAAAAAGTCTTTAAAAAGCTTAGCTGTATCGTAAAATGATAGAAAAGTACCATCATTTGGCTATCGCATTGCAATAGAAAAAACTAATAAGAAAAACTTCGAGATTTACCGATTTGCGATAACACCGATCGCGAGATCGCATATCGCAGGAAATGGGCTAACGAAATTTGGCAAACGTAAAACTTCTGCGATCTGCGACGATGCAATATCGCGATAGAATGATGGTTGTGACATTAAGCCAAACCAGCTCTGCAACGTTATATTTGCGATAGTGCGATAATGCGATAATGCGATGTTGCGATCTGTGAAGTTGCGAAGCAAATCGCAAAATCACTTCATCGCGAATATTTTCGGTCATGCTATTCAAGAAAAGCCACTTACCATAATCTGACTCAAGATCATGCACTTTAAATGATAATAAAGGGATTAGTTGTTAGTTATTAATGAAATATGGACGCGTGATTTTCAAAGAATTACTTCACGTAAGGTGACATATTTGATGTATCTGCTGCATTTAAAACTCTCCCATCACCTTTCTTGATCAGTCATTTCCATTTCACTTGTGAGCCACAGGGAGAGAGAATAGAGGACTATACAAGGCAATAAGCGGGAAGAAATGGGAAAGAAAAATAAAGCTCAGAACTCCGACATGAAGGGAATGGCACCTTTATATACAGACACAGCTTGTAATAGAGACGCATGGATATCAACATGGGAAGGCATGTACAGACTGCTTGAAGGAGAAAACCCTAGAATAATGAATGTTACCACTGGCTCAGACTCACAGGGTTCTTTCGAAGCATCCCTAGAAGATTTTTCATGCTCATGCCTACATACGATAGTAGCAAGGCCCAAAATTCTCCCATATACGGACATGATCAAGTGGATACTTGATAATGCGGAAATGAAAGACAAATAGTTCAAGATTCAAGGATAAGGGCTCATCGGATCATTCACTACACAAGATTTAAAGCTCATGTATCATCTTCCTGAGCCACAGGCAACTTACAATACGCAATTCATTGAAAAATTCATGGTAGAGAACCTGAACCTATCAGAGACCACCAAGGATTGGTCCAGAAAGATGAACCGCTTAAGAAAGACAATAACGGTATGTACAACACTGGTTCCCTCACCTCCCCATATTGTTTTGCTGCGGCCATGCTCTGTAGATTATTTGGAAAACCAGATATCAATAAGTTTTCATCTTAATGGTTACCATTAATAGATGCTGCCACAAATGCCATAATTATATATTGGGCCAAGATCTTTTCTGATAACCTAGTCAAGGCTATTCTCAATTACCAGTCTAAATGATCCATGTCTCAAAGGATCTATCCTCCTTTTTACCTATCTGCATATGTTATGGATTCGATTTGTTATGTTTTTAATTTCTTGTCATGGGTTGGAAATGGACAACTCAGGACCCATTACCCATCCATGTTTATCATAAGATATTATGGGACTCCCAGTTCATTCCCCATTTCTACCAAATTTTTCACGGGCTTGTCCTACCCTTTTATAGAATGTTATATCATAAAGACCCCCCGAGGTGCTCACCTGAGGCACAGATAGATATCATCCCCATTGCAAGACGGTTCGGGGAGGAATTATTCACCTATGTTAGAGTATTTGGAAGCACTGTCCCCCCCATGTTCTACCTTTGTATATCCCCGATAGACTTATGGCTTGAGAAATTGCATATCAAACCTGTTCAGAAGGTGGCCTAACAAAGGATTTAAAGGACAAGAAGAAGGCTATATGGCCACAGTTTCTTGTGGTTTGTGGGGCCTTTTTGCTGTTCATGTAGGTCATGCGTTTACAGAAATCCAGAATATAACATGTTTACAATTATTTAAAATCCGGGCAAGACCATTTGACCTAAATGAAAATGCTCAGTATTTCACAACTACAGTCAAGGTGAAGGTGTTCTTTGGGAAAAAGGATTTATTTGATGACTTATTCCAAAATAAAGGCTCACTTCAAGAAATTTTGTGGGAAGCCCAATCACAATTATCTCTAGAAGACTTTCAAAATTTCAAGGTATACAGGGAAAAAAGATTGGCCACTATTCCTTTAGAAAAGCTGCGATTACCTGCTAGAGAACCAACTCCAAGCATTAGCCTCAGTGGAAATTCAAGCAGTTCCAGATCTAAATCTAAGTCTGCGCAAGAAGTATCTGGACATTCTAAAAGATCCGGGAATGACCAAAATAAGAGTGAAGGGGTAGCTAAGGACACGGCTCAGTCAATGGAAATTCCGCAACAGCAAGTTATTACCTGCTCGCAAAAAGATCCTCTCTCATCATCAAATCGCCACCTGTCATAACCGAGCTGGATAACGAATGGGAAACCTTCAATGAAATGAACAATCTTGAAGGAAAAATCCCAAAAACACCTACAGGAAATACTCAGATTGAAGGAGGAGTAATCCCAACCATAGTCAGCAATATCTCAGAAAAAGAACATGCTCCTATCACTCCATCTTCAGAGCTTGTACTTAATATAGAATAAATTCCTCCTCTGGACATGTTTTATAGTCCTCAACATAAAGCAGTAGTAAGGAGACAGAGAAAGAAAAGGAAGTCGGAAAATACACTGCATCAAGACGCTGAGCAATTGGATGTCTTATGGAAAGACTCCAACAGTAGTCCAACTGAAAATCTCACTAAACTGTCGCAGATCGCAGGAGCATATGCTTCTGCGACTATTGCCAAGCATCAGAAGTATAGAAATTGTTAAAAGAACAAGAAAATCAAATACAGTTACTGCAAAAACAATTGCAACAGGACAATGCTAATAATGAGGCACACAAACATCTTGAAAAGTTGCAGGACGATTTCCAGCAAATGCAAATAGGTTATCAAAGAAGTCTGGACAAGAAAGGAAAACAATTGCAAAATTTACAAGAGATGCATAAAGATGAGCCTAAGATTATAGACTTTATTTCAGAATCTATTGCATTGAAAGAAAAACTACTCCAACAACAAGAAGTGTTGGGACAAACGATATCACAATGGAGTTACTATTGTGAAATGAGTGATAAGATCACTAATCAAGTGGTCGAATTACAAAGCGACTATGATCTGGCTAAAAAACAGGTGACTGATTATCTAACTTGGTAGGATGGAGATGAAGGAAAATAGGCAGGTGCACCCAGGATAAATGAGAATCACAAAGAGTTGCTCTTTAGTAAGTGGGATGATCAAATCAAAGAAGCAGAAAAAGCGGCAGGAATGGTAGCTACGACAACAAGTATTCTCATTGACTGTATAAATGAGAATTTGCACAGAGAAAATTTAATCACTGAAACTACTCTGGGATATTTACCAAACAAACCAAAATTAGAGGAGGGTTGGAAGCAGAAAGCACAAGAAAAGGAAAAAGGAATCCAAGCAATAAAAAGATTAAATTGGGAATGTTACTAGACATATTTGGTAAAACCGCATATTCAGTGGATGACTATGAAATGTATCATAAATGCAGCTGAAAAGGTGGTGCCAGCACTCGTCGATTCCGTTTTCTCAGCCCAGCTCAAAGCAGAAGTTAACCGACCGACTCTCCTTGAACAAATGTTGGATACATGCAGCTTTAATGACCAGATACAAAAATAGTTTACTTTGGAATCTTATTTTTGCTTATTAGATTAGAAAAAGGGCAGTCATTTGAAAACCGCATCCTGATTTTTTGTAAAGAAACTATTATTAGATTTAGTTAGTAGTATTTAAACCCTTCTCATTTATTTAGAGAAGGGTCCAGGACTTTGTCAAAAACTTATCCTCAGAACATGCACTTTTGCACCCTCAGAGGAGGTTTTGATGAATGAAAGGATCAAGATTTATTGATGTTTGCATTTGGTATCTACTACTGATGTTGCACTTCTGTACTCTTAGTAGATATTAGAACAAGGAGATATAAATCATTGTTGCTTGAATCTTATGACTAGGACCAGTCATAAATGGTACTTTTATCTCTTGACTATTTCTTCTTATATTCTTAAAGCAATATACAGTTTTTAGTTGCTTATATGTTATTACATGAATGTTTGTGTTACCATTTGGCACTTTTGTACAGTGGAGCCATTTATTTATGTTTAATGTGCGAATAACTTATTATGTGATATGTTGTTCACAATTGTTTTGCCTAACTTTTTATGCAAAGTGGTTCATCTTAATTGATTTCCATTCTTATAATCGTTGAATGATCTTTATTACCAGTTATTATTTGAAATCTCTTTAGATCGCATAATAGAAGAATTACATCTCGGGTTAGCATAGATTAGATGTGTTGTTTTCATTTAGATTACAATAGCATAGAGTTAGATTAAAGTAGCTTAGATAGGAACTTTTAGATCTACAACATTTGATCCTGCACACACACAGACCCTTAGATTGGGAAACTGGTCCCATTATCCCCAGTTGGACCCACTATACAAAACGGATAAGGAGCTCTCAACCAAGGTCCGGACTGGGCGGTTATCCCCCTTGTTGTCAACCTGATTTTCGGGGCTTCAACACAACCAAGGATTTCCCCTTGGAGGAAATCCTAGTCCCTTATCCTCTTGGGGAGATGTTGGTGCACCCCATATGGCAACTTTGTCACTTCCAGGATTGACAATTGGTTTGCCTATCTGGCTCTTCTCTACCTCTGTCATTCAGAATCCCGTAATTCTTGAACAGTCAAATCAGCAACTACACGGCACTAGAGTTGCCTCCCAACCTTCTACTTTGTCTGATTCTCCTTCTCCTCCTTCCTCTTTGCTTGATAAAGCCGATAAAGCTAAAAATCAAGTAACTGAGAAGAAGAAAAAGCAGAAAGAGAAAAAGGAAAAGAAGAAAAAGGAACCAAAATCTAAAGGGGGCAACCAAGCATCATCTAGCAAAAATCCTCACACCGCACCGTCAAAACCTAAATCTCCTTGTGTCTTTTGCAATGGAGACCACTATCACCGAGATTGTCCCTGCATCCCTCAAATCTTAAGGGACTGGTCTTCTCATTTGCACAATCCAATGGCATCAAACTCTGACGATCATGTTGATTGTACAACATCAACCGGTGAAAGTGAAGCACATGGACAGAAACGGAATCCCAAATTTCCTTGTAAGCTGTGTGAAGGCAATCACTCCATCCACCATTGTCCCTTCCTTTATGAGGGTAAAAGATTTTTGGATGATCGTCCGGTTTCACCGCTATGACTTCCTCCTGGATACAAAAAACTCTTGCCAAGTCCTCCACCGGTTGAAAATCCGTTGGCCCATAATTGTGGTTGGCCGAAGCATCTATCATTGAAAATAAACCCTCTGAATCCATACCAGACAAAATTCAAAAGGTTGAGATGATAGTTGACCCGGTCTTGCCTTCAGAGTGCTCATCTTCGAATGATACCGTCACTGAAGAGAAAGAGAATGACATTGTTCAAATTATTTTCGTCAACACAGACTCCAATGAACTTGGGAGAAGTCCTCCTATTCCTTTATCGTGGGAAGGAAGTTCATCAGAGCCATATCTGACCGTTTATTCAGTCCCACCACCAAGCAACCTAGTCGTTTCCTTCGACTGGAATCTACTAGACAGACCCGTTTACCAGCTAGTGTACCATTCAAAATCATTGTACAAGCTTGCAGAATGGTTATGGTTGGTACCATCATCGATGAAGGGGCTTCTATGAGTATCCTTTCCTCAACTGCTTGGAAAGCGCTTAGTTCGCCATCGCTTTTGCCTGAAATGAGAAATCTGACAGGCTTGGACAAAGGAACTAGTCGACCTTTAGGGATGCTTCCAAATGTGCCCATTACTTTGAGAAGGAAAATCATTCACATGAATGTGATGGTAGTTCAAGTACCCGTAGATTATAATCTACTCCTTGGACACGACTATATTTATTGCATGGAGCCATCGTCTCCTCACTCTTTAGAGTAATGTGTTTTCTGCACGAAGGCAAAATGGTCAAGCTCATAGACCAAATGTCGTTCCCTGGTTCAAAGATCGAAAATAGTCAAATGCCATCCCTAAATGGTCTTTTCATGCAAGGAATGTCTCATCGATCTATATTCCGTCCACCTGATGAGTGCGAGTAATTCAGGAGGATGTGACTAAAACCTAGGGGGCTGCACCCTAGTATGTTTCGGCAGGAAAACCTTGGGTTTAGAGTGGATTTCTGCGAGGGATATATGACTAGTCTGACATCTGTCCTCATAGGAATGGGATCAGACTGGAATAAGATACCTTCGTTAAGGTTATGCCGAGTGGCATGCAGTCGCACCACTCCCCTTTGTCTATCTTGGTAGGCATCGCCAAGGAAGCTTTCTGTCTGCTACGCAAATGGAAATTTCTTGGTAACCTAGAAATTTTTCACTATACCTGGGGGCATGCAAGCCTTTCCACATGCAAGTAAAGAGTGGCTATTTATTTTTTAAATTTGTAGGACCTCTAACCCTTTAAACCCATAAGGCTAGTCATTTCCTAGCTTGCATAAAGAAAGGATCTGGGGAAAAGCTTCAAAAGGTGCAAGCCCCATAAAAAATGGCATCTTAAATGAGACATTCTTATCATACGACTGGCGAGCAATGTTACCATAGGGTTCAAGCTCATTAAAAAGTAAACCCTCCATGAGCAATGTTACCGCAGGGTTCAAGCTCGGTAAAAAATAAACCCTCCACAAGCAGTTTTAGCACATAGTTCAAGCTTGTTAAAAAATAAACATAATTCATGAGCAAATGTTTCCCCCAGAGTTTAAGCTCATTAAAAAATGAACCGGTAAATAACCATTGTGAGTGCCTTATCGCCATCTTTTGAGCCTTGGTCATGTTCGCGCCATCACCTCCACTCTGTTTTTAGCTGATCATTCACCCCCATATGATTGTTTACCCCTTAGAGGAACATCTACGAAGAGTGATTTTACTAGCCATCCTTGTGACACTACTGTGATTGGAAAATTCCAAATCTTACCTGGAATCAGCTGCTACCTGAAACCATCACTCGTTCCTTGAAAATGAGTCTTCTTTAAGCTCTTTTCACCTGACTCGTAAAATATGAAAAGATTGTTGAGCAATTGGCCTCTCTGGCTCGTTAAAGTCATCGGAAGTGCTATCCCTCCTCTAGATTTTAATCTTTTTGGACCTGAGGGATTATTACACAAAAATATCGAGCGCCTGTCTTGTTCGGCTCATTAAAACTATCGAAAATTCATCCCTTTTGTATTATTTTACACTTTTTTGGACTTAAGGGATTATATGACGAAAAAGAATCGTTGGAGTCTCCTTTCGTTTCTTTCAGACTCTCTAAAATTGAAATGGACCGAGTTATCTTTGTTGTTAAACTCGTTAAAACCTAATAGCGACAAACTCATCCAAATGGACGAGAACGAGTTAGATTGTTGCTAGCCTCGCTAAAATATAGCGACATGTTCACCCGAAGGGCGGATTATAGAACAAGCATATGTTATCCTCCTCAAGCTTGACAAATAAAAAAGAGGTACTGGTCAGAATGACTGGGGAAAATTGGGAAGAAAACTTGAAGAAACTTTATTGGTAGCAAGTTGCTCTTGAACATGACACTTTCCTTTCACATCCATGCTGGGTTGGGTTGTTTCATTCACTCGTCATCACCATTGGTCCATCACACCATCCATATTTGGGGTGAATGCTACCAATCCATCGTCAGTGTCGCCGATATGTTCAAGAGAAGTCATTCAGACAATTCACCTGTGTCTCACCCACTACAATACATTCATGCTCCATTCTTTCATGACTGCCACCCTGAACCTCGTATCATCAAATTGTTTTCACCTCCAAAATCATTTGCTTCGTTTCATGTCGTTGATGTGGGATTCATTAAAGCCCTCCTATGACGGGTCGCTTCTTGTCGACATCAGCTCATTATCCAAGAAGTTGACTTAGGAACAACCCTTCCAGTACTTGGAAGCTTGCATACCTCCATGGCAAGTTTGTCACTTTCGGCGACAGGTTTACATCAATGGCCTTCGACCGAGAGATTTTACGTGGTGTTCGACGCCAAGTCCTTTTTCACACCATGTGATTTGTACTGTAGTACCTTGAGGGTCATTGTCATTATTGGTGATTCCTCTCACGCCCGTTAACAACTTACATCATTAGCTGGTAATCAGGTGATGTCTTTCCATGTTCGACTCTAGAGAATTTTTCACATGGATCGACTTGTACTCTGAATGAAGATTGAACGCGTTTTGAAGACCCCAGATCTAGTTTCATCCATCCGGGCTGCGATATATTCAAGAATATAAAAACATCAAGTTTACATCATTGCTAAAAAGATGATCATCCAAATCAAAGCATGATGTGTCCATATCATCAGTTTGTCACACAGACGATTGTCTGTCCTATGTACATGAAAATGAATTTATAAAGCTGAGCATGGGAATGCCCACCTCAGCTAGATCATGAAAAAATGTTGTCAAAATAATGTATTGTATTGTATCTTCTTACAGGTCACCTCCCAGCCTGGAAAAACTTCAGATCATCATAGTAAAGCATTTCACCCGACATCAGAAATATTAACGACCTCATGCTTTAGGGGGCAACTATTATAGACATTTTTGAGCAGTTCAACCCCAATCATAAATGTCCATAAAATGAGGGCTCCTAAGTCCCTAAAAGTGTTGCTTCACTGCCTAAAGGAACAAGGTCAGCTGATTACATCATCTCCCAGAAGTTCTCCACTGAAAATTGCTCATAAATGGTCAAAACTGGACCATACTGAAAGCTCAGTGAAAAGGGTGTGATGCATATCACCTTCTCAGTGTACAAGGTTCGATGCATACTGAATTTCTCCTCTATAGGGTATGATGGTCGGGAATGGACAAATGGCAGGGACAAAATGCGAGGTGGAAGATCATGGAATCTTCCATAAGCTTCCCCTCTGACACTTGCCTCTCTGTTTTCGACCAGGGATGAGTAGTTTTTAGTGGAGAACTTCTGGGAGATGATGTAATCAGCTGACCTTGTTCGTTTAGGCAGTGAAGCAACACTTTTAGGGACTTAGAACCCCTCAGTTTATGGACATTTATGATTTGGGTTGAAGTGCCCAAAAATTTCTATAACATGCCCTGGGCTTAATTAAAGCGATATGTTAATGTTCTAGGGGGTCCAAGGTTTATTCAAAACCTTGTGGACAACCCTTCCCTGCTTGCGCATATAAAATTGGGATTTATTCAACGTTTGGTTGAATAAATAACCACGCCCAAAACATTTAACCAAATTTTCAATACACTACCTAAACATTACAAAACGTTAAAAATTATGGTGGGCCACCACGCCGTAGCCTCTGTCATATCCCATTCACCATCAACCGTTCAATCATTGCTCATATATCCGATCGCTCTCTGCGATATCGGAACCCCTCCAGTCACTAATCGATAACGTCCGGGGGATGGGTGGTATTGTCGTCGTATAGAATACAGGTGTCAACTTCCCAGCTTGATCGGAGCCCCCCCTTCCAATACCACCCTGGCCTAAAGGCAGTGCGGGGAATACCTCTTACCGCCCCACTGCCTCCCTGCTAACATCACCCTTGCATCATCAACTGACATTGCACCCACGTTAGCGCCATGTCACCATTGTGTTGCCTACTTACATAACCACCCCTTTGCCACTGTGTCACTGCCACGTCAACCCACTTCGCAACAAGCATTCACGTCATGCTGACGTCACCCAACCATAGCGTGCCAAAGTCAAATCTTTGTCAAAACGCATGAAATTTCGTTTTCTTGTTCATTTCTGTTTGTTTCTTCTGTGCAACCTTTGCATGTTGTTTCACGTCCAAAGCAACGTTTTTGAATACATAGTCCGCCACCCAACTGAATTAAGTGCACAACTCCCCTCTAGCTCGGTCTGCCACCTAATTTTTCACAGGGCGTCCATTAAACAGGTATTTATCCGAGTGCTGCTCCTAAACCCTGTTTTTCTAGTTTTCTCTATAAATTTCCCAAAAAATGCCCAAATTTGAGTAAAAAATGCAGCACTGCATTCAAACTCGCGCATTGCAACCTCTGCTTTGCTCGAATTTTACCAAAAATCCACCAAGTTCCATCTTCCTCTGCAAATTTCTCCCGCCGAGTCGAACTTGAGTTCACTCTAGTCTGTAATTACTGAAGGAAAAAGCCTTGAACTATTTTTATCCATTTTTTGTTGAAAAACTCTGTGAGCCACTTTTATTTTACAATTTTTACCCAGTAAGTTAATGCTGAGTCGAATTCGGTTTGCGATTCACAGAGAAAATACACAGATTTATTGTTTTCCCTATTTTACTTACACAAACCCAAAATTCCAATTTCAAAATCATGTAATTGAGCCATGGAAGCTCTTGTAGCCCTCAATATAGCCCCTCTTAATGCTCCACATAAGGAATTGGAGTGGCTGCCCTTAGCTGATAGGGATTTTCAAATCCAGGACTTAGTTGGTGAAAAAAACCATCTCCAAGCATTTTGTGAACTCAGGAACAATTACCTAAACAAAAAAGATTTCTATGGGATATGGGAATAAAATTTACCCACGTACTACCTCCCCTCAGTCAATGTTTTCCCTGAGATAATTCAGCTCTACTGTGAAAACTATGAACCAACCCAAAGGGCAATCAAAACTCCATCTAGAACTACCCTCTTTCGTATAACTCTTGAGTCCATAAATCAAATGCTAAACTTCAAACCAACTCAGCTTCTGTTTCCTCTTACTAAGAAATTCTTGCTTGATGAGGGCCCCAAATTGTCCAGTTCAGAGATAGCTCGAATTGCCCACACATTTATGAGATCAGATCGCCAGCCTATAGAGCCACCTCCTTTTCACCATGCAAGGTTCAATGAAGTAGGTAAATTACTTGTTGATGTGATATCTTATAATCTGGGGTGCAAGACAAGTGAATATGTTGATGAGACTGTGTTAGTTTTATTGTCCATATTCACTCTATGGCAGCCCCCTGTTGTCAAATAAAACTATGCTAAATTCATTGCCAACAAGATCCATGACCAGCTCTTAAATCTAGACAGGGAGGGAGTCTTCAAGTACTCATCCTACATCTATCATTTGTTCCTGTATTATCATCCAAACAGTTTCCAATTTCCGATTAGAAAATTGGATTCTAAAGGAGAAAAGAGGTCTGTGATTTTTTGGACCTCAGTCTTTCATGAAGTCCACAACTCTCCTTACTCTTACTATGAGTTTATAGACATGTTCATATATCCAGTCTCTTCTCTACTGATGAGAACTCCTCCTCCTAGACTGTCTTATGATATGCAGACAGCTCTCCAAAAGCTACAAAATAGGTGACTGGTACTTATACTAGAATCACAATGAGATCAGGATATATGGTTGTGAGTTGTGCCCCTACAAGCTGCCAAAATATGTGCCAATGAGACTGTTTGCCTTGGAATATTTTAGGCAATTTATCAATTCAAATTTGACTCATTTTCATAGCATCAAGAAAAGGGCTCAATTGAAATTGAGAGACCAGTTAGGCCCCTATGTCATGAACAAAAAAGAAGGATGGCAAGATGCTGACAAGATATTGGGTGAAAAATTCAGATTAAAAAGAAGCTTTTGGTGTGTACCTTATGACCCAAATGGCTTTATCAATGTAAGAAAAATAAAATATAGGCTGTCAGCTTATGAACATTCCAAGATCTCTGAAATAGAACAATTTTCCAACTGAGATGAGTGGGTAGAAGACACACTAATTGAATAGCTCACTGAGGAAGAGAAAATGGAAAAAACTATGAAAAATATTGAAAAGACTCTTGACCTATATTCTTTTGGACAGGTGTCATTCAAAGTGCCATAGCAAACCAGGGTAACCACATCATCTACTAGAACTTCACAGCAATCGGCCCAAGAAAGCACTACACAAACTACTAGAACATCAAAGGGCAAAGAAGTGTTAGACTCATAGCATCACATGATGACAGATCCGCCAACAACATCAAAGGAACAGGGTCAAGGGCAAGCCCCTTCACTGTAGACAAAGGCACTTGAAGTACCAGCATTACAAAATCCTTTCAATGAGGAAAGAAGCAAGAAAAGGGACAGATAAGAGACCACACTTGCAAGTGGATCAGTGGAGCAGCGAGAGGCCAAAAGGAAAAGAGTAGATCCTCTACCTGAAGAGGAAATTGTTGAAGAAATCACAGAGAGTCCAAGAGAGGAGAGAGCAACCAGCCAATAGACATCCACCAGCTCTCACAACCAGGAAATGGAGAGGCAGCATAGTATGGAAGTTTCCTCCTCAAGGTCGCAAAGTAAGCAGCATTATGATATTAAAAGAACATTCATGGACATTAAGGCGCAGAATGAGCCTTTCAGACTACATCTTTATGATCAATTTCTCAAAATGACACCCTCCAAATAGCGAAGACTAGTGGCTACATATGACATTAAGGAGGAAAAAATGATCTTAAGTCATTTCATACCTAAAGCTCAACAACCACAGTCAGCAGCTGACTATATAAGAACAAATCTAGAGGTCCTTGTGAAAGACATACACCCAATGGACTAGATTGAGCTACATAAATAGATGGGTGAAATGGTTTACTCTACATTGGCAGATAAGGCAATGTTGGCCCACAAATTGCAGGATTCATTAAGCAATACATCTGTCCAATTGGATTTGGAAAAAATATCTTCTTTAGCAAAAGACAACAGAATAAAGACCTTAGAAGAAATTATTATTGAGTTGGGACATGATCCCAAGGATGCCAAGGGCATCAAAGCACTGATAAAGAAAAAGGAAGAAGATATTGCTGCACTTAGGAAGCAATTGAAGCTTCCTGTTACTATGCACCCACAAACTACAAAACTTGCACAAGAAAATGCAGAAGAAGACATGATGGATTTGCTAATAAAGATGAATCAAAGGCTAACTGAAACTGAGCAAGAATTGGAGAAAGCTTTACAAGCCAAGCAAGGAGAGTCGACCTCCCAGCCACCTGAAATAGCTCCAACAGTTTCCACTGCCCCTCCCATAGTTGTAGCAACAATCCCTCCCACTATCCCAGCATCAATAGCAGGTACCTCAGCTTCAGCAGCAGCAGCAACAACAGTACCAGATACCAGCATGAGCATGGAAGAGATGATGAAGGCAATAAAGGAGTTAGAACTCCAAATGGTAGAGCTAAAAGAAGCCAAAGAAAAACTGGCCAAGTTAGAGGTAAGATATGATAAATCTAAAATAACTGTGGAAGAAAAAACAAGAGAGGTAAAGGCCTTGGAAAGCAAGGTAAAAACCTTGGAGAAATATCTTACTCTTCATAAACCTCTATCAGAAATCAAAACAATTTTGTGGACTAATATTGGCCAATCAATCACTGATCAATGGAGATCAATACAAACTATCTATGAGAAAATTGAATTGATAGAAATGGCCCAAGTAGAGATTCAAAATTCCAGAGCATCATTGGGAAACATGCCCGAACAGACCAATAGACTAATTCATTTTTTGAATATTCATACCAAAGAACAACTAGCAACTCTAGATATTAGGGATAGAACATGTACCATTTTGACACTTAAAAAGGTGCTAACCATGAGGAATTTTATATATAATCTTGAGAGAAAATTTCAAGAAATGCATATGGAAATAAATGCTTTTACAAAAACGTTTACAGTCTTGCAGCAAAAGGGTCTACCTAGTTTGTTAACCAGCAATTAGAGATTGTTGACACATGAACAATATGCTCATAGGGTGAATACATATGTTGCCAATCAGATCACAGCATCATCAAGCACTTCAGAAGACATAGC
Organism: Pinus taeda; assembly: GCA_000404065.3. Classification (NCBI taxonomy): domain Eukaryota; kingdom Viridiplantae; phylum Streptophyta; class Pinopsida; order Pinales; family Pinaceae; genus Pinus; species Pinus taeda. Next base: position 11,410 of record APFE030554608.1, on the reverse strand, counting down.
ACCTCCCTCTGGACAGAGCTTATATGACAAATTGGAAAATTTGTTCTATATTGAGCATGAAATAACACATCTTTTTGAAGTCCAACCCAATTTCTACAGGTATACTGAAGCTGATGAAATATTGATAAAGCTACAGAGACACCAGTTGCCAACAGACAAATGGTGGTAGAGCATGTTAGAGGTTTTACCAAGGTAGTTTCTAGTTCTCCTTTTGATCATCTGCATTCAATCAAATTCAATGCACGTGCCACATATCATAAAAAATGAAAACAACAAGGGAAGGAAGTCACACCAAAATGCATTAAAGCGGAATCAGGCACAGATGAAAGGGCTAGGGAAACAACTTAGCAAAGCTAATAAAATAAAGACTATTAGCCGACTCACTGGGTGTAAAATTCAAACGCATCTGATCAATTAAAGCGGCCAGCATAGTAGCGATTACTTCTGCATTCATTTTTCCCTGTTTCCAATGGCATTTATTTCCTTGTAAAAGTAGATGGATGAAGTTATTGTGGGATATTTTTTCCATAAGATATTTTGTAACTCTTTTTTGTAGAAATACCTCACCGTGAGATGTATTCGTGGCTGGTGATATCTTCTCTGGACTGCGTTGTAACTCAAAAAGCTTATGAAATAAATGAGTTGTTGGATGTCATTGTGATTGCACCGTCTCAAGTGGAATTGATGCATTGGGTCTCTGCTACAGAATTCTTGAATAATTTACAGATCAATTAGTTTTTCTAACCTGTGTTTTGTATTTTTTGTGTCTACACACTTCATATATGTTTTCATAATCTTAGTAATGGAGAAAAAGAATAGCCCAGAATTTGTTTAAACACACTTTGTGTTCAATCTCTATCATTACTTATGTTTTCTTCAGAGTTAGCATAAATAGGAATTCTTAGCTACTCCTGTTCAGACAAGGAATTATTTACTACTCCCTGATAATAGTCATGCATTTTCCCTCTGCCAACATGATGAAGGATTCTTAAATGCCCTTCACCCACTGGCTTTCACTCCATCTATTTCTAGATTATAAAATTGTTCCAAGATTGATTATCTTGATCTGTAGTATTACCTTTTTCCAAAGAAAACACACTCAGCAGTTCATCCTCACATACTCCATTAGCCCAATGGAATAAACTATTCATACTTGCATCCCAGTTCTATCTAAGATCACCATCCAAAAATCAAAACAAACCCCTGTACATCATAACTAGCCTAAAATACCTCAAAACAAAGCTAAACTTTAAAGAGAGAGCCCTCTCTGGATGCAGATTGGCTAGAATCTATGTCTAAAATATTGCTCTATGGTTACCTCGGCCATATCCCCTCCTTAGAATCTTCCTAGGTGACAACTTGAGTGATAACAGTGGCCATAACAAGATACTACCCCTAAAAAAACTAGCTTAATAAAGCAAACCATCATGAATGGGTCAGATTTATCTGTTGAATATGTTCATATGTCGCCTCCTCTAGTTATGTTTCCAGAACACGGAGCATCGAGCACATGGTTTGTTGGTGCCCCTCTTTGTTGCAATGGCTACAACGATTCTTTCTCCTCCAAACTTTCGAGGTTGCCTTGGGGCTTTTTCCCCTGGTGTTCCTTCGATAAGTGTTCATGGAGCCTCTACTATCACTGGACTATGAGGAAGGGATTTCGTTGCCTATAATTGGTTGGTTACTAGTCATATTGGAGCTTTCCCCTCACTCCTTTCTGGTGCATCCAAGTCCTACATGGCGCGGAAATTCCTGGACTTTGATGGGGTTTATGATGCCTTGGCCTTTGATGTCGAGGCCCTTTCCTTGATATCCCATTTCCTTCATTAGTTTGGATCCAATCCCTGTAGTGTGTTTTTCAAATGCAGCAAACTCATCATCATGAAAATCTTATGAAATTGGAGAATCGCTTTTTACCTCCAGATGGCTATGTTGCAGCTTTTCCAAGGCCGTGTCCTTGGCTTTCAACTGGTGTAATAATCCTTGGTTTTCTTCCTTTGCGTCCTGTAGAAGCCTCCTTAGCTCCACATTCTCTACTTTGGCATGGTGGTTGATCTCCTCAAGTTCCTGGCATCTTGCTGTAGGGAGTGTTATGATGGTGAAAATATTTGATTCATTGCTAGAATCAGACCTCAACTCTATGGGTCCTCCTGTCGTTATCCCAAAGGCTATAAATTTTGTCTCATCTCTGAAGTCAGACCCCAAGTCAATGGGCCTACCCTGTGCAAATCTTGTAGCCATCTCCTTCTCGTCTTCCTCTGACTCAGAATTTGGGCTTTGCTACATGATGGCGATGACCTTCATTCACTAAATGGCATAAGAAAGAGAAATACAATCATCAGTCACAAAAGGGAGTTTTATAATTCTACCTCCATCAAGTTCTGTGCCTCTGCGGCTCTGTGGTGCTCTAACTTCCAAACTCTCTAAATTTTACACTTCTTTTGGGGACTTCTCGACTCTGACTAGCCCTCTCACTCTGCGGCTCTGTAGCTCTATCTCCCCCCTTGCACTTCTACGTGCATTGGGTTTTATAACATAATGTTGCTTGAGAATTGGGGTTGTCCTATTATAATAGAATGTTGTTCTAATGTAGGATCAATTGGGTGTGATGAATCTACCCTTCCTTCACAAAAACCCCGAAATGAATTTTTTTTGTTTAAACAAACAATACAAGCAAAAACATTGAAAAACCAAAAACACTGAACTTCAAAATATATGAAATCAGGATTTATCACACAATTGGGCTTGACCCTTAATCGAAAATCACTATCACAGATGTCAATGGCCCTATATATCGGGGGATCTTCAATCACTAATCATCGATACGTTGATTCACCAATCGTCAATATGGTGATTAGATCTGGACCATTGATTTGTTCCTTGATCGAACGGTCCAAATTCCATCGCATGTCACTACCACATCACCGCTTGGTATCTAGGATTGCCGATCTCCCGACCACCAATTTAATCCTAGTTGTTGATCTATTTTCCAACCCAACAATGGAGATCACGCATCGATGATTGGCATATCGCAATCGCAAGAGCCCAGAGGTCCTGGTCTTATGCCTTGTGTTTCACCAACCTGATCCGTCGATGCCGATTGCTCCATCGCATGTCTTAAGTCCCTGATATCATCAATAACCTGCCTTCCTCTGACTCGATATATCGGTGATCACTGATTGGGGGTTTTAAAGGCCTTGCATTAAGTCTACCCTTTGCGCTTCTTCTGATGCCATTTTCCCTTTTAAGGCTATAAACACATTTTTTAGGGAAAAAGCCTCATTTTCCAAAGGAACAAGGCAATCTTCTTTCTACCATAACTTCATCATCCAAACTAGGATTGGAGTGTCATTCACACCATTGGAATCAAGGTGACGAGATCTTCAATCTAATGTCAGGATACTTGCCTTTCTGCCACTTTGACTTTGGAGCTTTTCCATGCCATTGTATCTGAAGATCCACCTGGATCACATATCCACTTGTAAAAAAAATAGTTATGGGTATTCAACAGAAGACGCAACAACGCAAAAAGTGAATCATGTGAAGGAACAGAGATAAGAAGAGAATGGAAGAAGTAGAGAAGGAGTAGCATGAGTTGAGGGAGCTACTCCAGAAAAAACAAGAGTTGCACCAATAGGAGAACGAAGCGTAGAAAGAGCAAATTCAGTAGGGGTGCATCACGTGCAGACAGACAAAGAAGCACTTGTACGAGTAGTTGATTCTTATGAACATCTTGCATCAGGCAAATAGGGAGAACCCTCATATGGCAAGACTTTGCTCATGAGATAGAACAAGCTCTTGAAGAGTTGGATGTAGACATGGAGTAGCAGGAGTTGGAACAGGACACTAACCTCATGCCTCACCAAAGAGAGGTTGACTCACCTACTTTAATGCATCCAGAAGATGAGAAAGTCTCAAACGACCAAGGAGGCACCAAGATCCTTGGTGATCTATCAAAAGCATAGATGCATAACATCTCCTTTGATGAATCTCATCACAAAGTTGTGCAGTCTCAAAGAGTACCGACTCTGGAGGACCAAACATCCCCTGTGCAATTTGAAGAGGAAGTGATTGTGATTTATGTGTGCAAGCATCCAGCTGTGTTGGTTAATCCAACTAGAGTGTATGCTGAAGTGACTAGCTTAATTTTTCATTTCCTCATAGCTAAGAATGAGCGAATGGCGAGGGAACTACATGGGTCAAGCAGGGTGGAGACTTGTTGACAATGTCCACCTAAGTTGAACTGAAGAAGGAAATACTAGATGAACTATTTTCCTTGGACACAGTTATGTGAGCATTGTATGCCAAGTTTGGTACCATGCATCAAGCAATCGTTCATCTCCACAGATGGTACCAACAATGTGCAGGAAGAGTACGCATCTTGAAGAACATACATACTATTGTTGATAACATGCGAGTATGGATGATGAAGTACAAGGGAGCCTCACTTCACTTCCCAACGATGATGAAGGCATGTGGTCGAGTTGCAAGCACATATCCGAAGTCTGATCCAAAACTATGAAGACCTACCGCAAATCATCATTATTGCACAAGCTTCCCATGCATGAGTATTCAAAAGCATGGAGGTTATTGTGCACACTCATGCGATCCCATCACTTGGGACCCTCAGCCAGGCAAAGGCCAAGAAGGAGGTCCAACAGGATCTTGACTCGTACTTGTTAATTTATGGCATGTTCTATGCTTATAATAGTTTACTTATTTTTCTTATTATATTCCACATATTAGCAACCACATGTACATAAAGTAAAGTGTAGATATAACATTAAACTATGGACAGAAAACAAGCCAAGACAAAAGACACAAGATGTGGTGGTTAGCTAGAGACAAACCCCACAATGTGTGGGGAAACCATTTGATCAAATATTTTTTTATCTTCATTAATTCAATAGAAATAAATAGTACAATAAATCTAATTCATATTAGCAGTAGCAAACCCTAGATCAGTAGCATCAACATTAGCAGCTTCAATATCAAACTAGGGCAGACGATATCTCACAAACCAGTTGTCGGATTAACTTCATTCCACCACCAAAAGTTGTGGCTCCAGAGGAGGTTCAGATGAACCTATAGTGCAGTTCAGATGAGATCTTCTAGGCCATGCAGGTAAATCTTTACCTCTACAGTTTCAGCTTCAGTTTCAGTAGTTTCCAGCTTCAAACTAGGGCAATCGATATCTTGCAAACCGTTCGTCGGATTGAATTCATTCCACCACCAAAAGTTACCGCTTTCAGAGGAGGTTTAGATGAACTTACAACACAATTCCAAAGAGGATATCTTCTAGGCCACACATGTCAATCTTTACTTCTGTAGTTGCAGCTTCAGTTCCAGCAGTTTCCGGCTTCACATGTGTCAGAGAGAGACCCATTTCTGCGCAGTAGAGAAGAGACTCATTTCTGCACAGTAGAGAGAGAGAGATGTGATGAGAAGTGTGAGTGCAAAGGAGGAAAAGTCCTCTTATATTTATACACAACGTTGGTGTTTGAATAGATGCGACTGTTGGGCTTCTGAGCCTACATGAGTTGTAGGTCGGCTTGATAATAATTCCATAATCAAAATAAATTCATATCTCCATGAATACTTATCGGAATAGGATGATATTTATATCAATCCTACACCTCTCGATGAGAAGAATATAATAAAAATATTATCAGCCATGAATAAGATGACCCACATGAACTTTTTCCATGGTTAGCAATTTTAACACTCCCTCTCAACCAGGGAGAACTTCATCTGTAATCTGTCTATCGGTCATTACTATTCATCCAACAAATGCACTGCCCTGTATAGCCTGACCCTTTCCCTGCTCTGCTCTATGCTATCTGTTCTTCTTTGTCTTGTTCTGCCCTGTACTGATCGGTATTGTTTTGCTCTACTCTTGCATTGTTCTGTTCTGCTCTACTTTTGTCTGAATTATGAAGAAGAAGAAATGATCGAGGATGTATCATACTGACTCAAAGTCAGTATCAGAGTATGTACCACAGGTCTTAGACTAGTCTCAACCAACCCGAACATAGAGTCATACTGAGTACAACTCCACTGGTCCTAGACCAGTATCATCCTCCACTAACTCAAAGTCAGTCTCAGAGTGTGTACCACTAGTCCCAGACTAGTCTTAGCCGACCTGAAGTCAGCTTCATAGTAAGTACCACTCCTACCACTAGTCCGAGACTACTATCGCAGTCTCAGAGAGTGTACCACTGGTTCCAGACTAGTCTCAACCGACCCAAAGTCAGTTTCATTGTATGTACCACTCTCACTGGTCCCATAACAGTACTGCACTGACATGAAGTCAGTCTCCGAGTATGTACCACTAGTACCAGACCAATCTCAACCGACCCGAAGTCAGCGTCATAGTATGGTACAACTCCTACCACTGGTCCCAGACCAGTATCGCAGTCTCAGAGAGTGTACCACTGGTCCTAGACCAGTCTCAACTGGCCTGAAGTCAGCGTCATAATATGTACCACTCTCACTAGTCCCAGACCAGTACTGCACTAACACGAAGTCAATCTCAGAGTATGTACCACTAGTCCCAAATGAGTCTCAACTGACCCGAAGTCAGCATCACAGTATGGTACAACTCCTAGCACTGGTCTCAGACTAGTATCATTGATCCCAAATCAATGGAGGTCATCCTAGCGTAGGGAGTACGGTAGATACAACGATGCGTCCATCGGTACTATTATGGTCCCTAACTTCATTTCCCTTCTCATTGATCAGATGAGAGGTACTTCCCAAGAGTCCCAGACTGCATGGGTAGGATGCCTCGACAGGAGAACTAATCAATCCTGTCCTCACAAGAGAACACATCAATCCTGCTACAATCGCCATGGAGAACACATCAATCCAGGCCGCCATGGAGAACACATCAATCCAGGCCTCATAGGAGAACACATCAATCCTACTACAATCACCATGGAGGACACATCAATCTAGGCCTCACAGGAGAACGAATCATCCCACTACACAGGAGAGCGAATCATCCTGTTCCACAAGAGAGAAAATCATCTTGTTCCACAAGAGAGTCAATCATCTTGTTCCAGTGCGCACCACCATGGGAGGGTGAGTCACCCTCTGGTCATATGTTGCTCCAGTAATAACTGCAAGCCCCCAGAGCTCCTAGAGCTCAATGTATGCAACATGTAGGACTCTTGTACAAGGGTTTCTTGACGACTCCAAGTCGTTTGGGAAAATCATAGATTAGATCTTTGCTTAGGGCTTTAACAAGGTGTATCAACCTGTACATCATCTTAATGTGATGGAGCCTCCTTGCTCATCGACTTATCATATCCAAATGATGTCTATCTACTGGAGCAATCGACGAATACGGGATTCCTCAATAATCGAATCCCGCCTCTGGTTGTTACAAAGAATCACATTGGTATCCAATGTAAATCCAAACAAACCACTGAAGAGCTTTCACAACTAGACTACCTCACACGAGGTCACGCTAGTAGCAATATATCCTGCTTCGGCGGTGCTCAAAGCCACCGACTTCTACTTCCTGTTCATCCAAGATATCGAAGTAGATCTCAAGGCGAAACAATGCTTAGAAGTGCTCTTACGGTCCACCACACTCTCTACCCAATCAACATGAGTATATCCAAGTAGTCTTACATCTTCGGCAGTGTATCTTAACCCATTGTACCACGAAAATATCTTAGAAGATTCTTGGCATCAATCCAATGAGGCTCAACCAAATATGAGCTCACAATGCTAACTACAAAACATATGTTCTGATGGAGGTTTACCAAGAACATCAATGCAAATGAGTTTATGAAACTCAGAGGCATTTCCCAAATGTGGTCCAACATCACTACCATATAACTTCTAGAAGTTAAGATCCTCAAGGTAGTCATAGGCTTGCAGTCCATCATACCAAATCTTTCCAATATCTTTACCACATATTTTCCTTGAGATAGGAAAACTTCCCTTGGCTTCTGCCACACTTCAAGTCCTTGGTCCTTCATTTCAAATTCAGAAGCCAACTCCCTCTTACATTTTTGAATGAGAGGGTGTGCACCTGTTAGAAAGAGGTCATCCACATACAACACCAGTATGCGAGGTTTATCATCATCAACCTTAAAGTGAAGGTTAGGATCGGCTTCACTCCTAGTGAATCCCAGCTTCATCAAGTAGCTGTCGATTCTCTCATACCATGCTTGAGGTGCTTGCTTCAGCCCATAGAGAGCCTTCTTCAACCTACACACATCAGAATTTTGATCATAAATCTCAAATCCTTTGAGTTGTTCCACGTAGACCTTTTCTTTGATGGAGCCATGTAAGAATGCAGTCTTGACATCCATCTGATGTAGGTTCCATCCTTGTGAAGCGGCAAAGGTTATGATCGAGTAGGTGGTCGTATACCTGGCAACAGGTGCAAATATCACACCATAGTCTATACCTTCCTTCTGAGAGAAACCATGAGCAACAAAATGATCCTTATACTTTTTCGTACTTCCATCTATTGCATACTTTATCTTGTAAAGCCTTTTGGAAGTAACAACTAACTTGTCCTGGGGTCTGGGAACTACTTCCTAGACATCATTCTTCATGATAGACTCATATTGTTTGGTCATAGCATCCTTCCATACTTGATGCTTGATGGCATCTGAGAATGATGGAGGCTCATTTTGTATGATCGTGCTCAGGATGGTCAGGTATCCCTAATACCTATTAGGTTTCTTACTTTCACGGAAGGTTCCTCGGGGTGCATCATGTCCTTGAACATCAACAAGTATCCCCCTAAACCATGAAGGCCTCTTCCTAGAAGAGGAAGGCTCATGTGGAGGAGGATCAATCGGATCCATGGGTTCTTCTACATCAGGCATTGATTCATCATCCTTTTCTTTCAGTTCCCTAGTGTCGGCTTCTTGAGAGCTCCTCAAAGTTTGAAGATTGTTCACTTTGTGGTGAACTTTTCTTCTGGAGTCTTGGAACCCAATCCTTGATGAGGGCATATACAACAGTGTTTGTAATTTCAGCCCATAGAAACTTCAAAAGTCTTTGATCATGTAGCATGGCCTGGATAGCTTCCATAATCGTATGGTTCTTCCTTCTCGCCACACCATTCTGCTCAGGAGTATGTGGTGTAGTATTCTCCCTCTTAATGCCAGCCTCAGATATGCCTAATTGAACAAACTATAATATATCGAAGGTGTTGCTTTGGCTTCAGGGGAATGGTCCCCTTTTGAGCTTTCCTTTAGTACATCCTGGACATACACCTTCTTTCTCTACTTAGAATTTAGGCATCCTTGTTACCATCTGTCTTACATCAAGTAGAGCTTTGTAATGAAGGTGGGCAAACCTCCGATGCCAAAGTTCATACTGAAGCGTTGTGTCACAAGACATGACACCTAGCGGACTTCCATCAACCTGATATAAAGAATCAACTCTAAACCCAAGAGTAAAGGCATATTTAACATTATTTTTCCATATACGTACCTTGCCATTGCTGAAGGTTACCTTGTAGCCTTTGTCTTCCATTGCCGAGATGGACACTAGGTTCTCTTTGAGGTCAAGTGAATTTAATACATCATGTACTTTCTAGCCTTCTTGAATGGTTGTCCTCTTCCTCGATTCCCAGCTCTCCTCTTACCTTTGCTATTAAATTTTCCATCCCTTCGATTACCATGAGAGCGATTTTGATCATCGTCATGGTGGGAGTCCTTTCTATCAGGGCATTCCCTTGCATAGTGACCTACTTTATTGCTAATGAAACATTGTCCTTTTCTTTTCTTAGCATGAGAAGAAAAGAGGTAGGAAGAGGACCTTTAGGCATGGGAATTTCTTCCTCTTCTTACCTTGTTTCTTCTTGAATGCATCTAGCCATTAATTCCTCAAAACCAGGAGTTACATTATGGTTTAGAAGAGTAGTCCTGAACACGTACCATTCGGATGGTAATCCTCCAAGAGTCGTGAGTGCCATTTCCTTGTCAGTAATAGCCTCCCCAATAGATAGGGGATCATTCTTGATCTTGGTTATTCTTAAGAAGTATGCTTGCATACTCTCATCTTTACCCTTCTTAATTTCCTTCAGCTTATTTCTAAGAAACAAAACTTAATTTGCATGATTTACTTTAAATAAACTCACCAGTATATCATAGACTTCCTTGGAGGTGTCCAGTTCAGAGATGTAGGACACCAAGTGCTTGTCGATAAAGTCTTGGATGATCTTCTTTGTTTTAATTTCTTTGTTCTTCCATTTTCTCCTCGTAGCAGCAAATGCATTTGATGGAGGCTCAACAATATTGCCTCTCACGTGACCCAACACTCCTTGATCCTCCAGGGTTAGATCGATAGACATCTTCCATCCGTGATAGTCAAATTTCTCATGGAGCTTGTCTTCGATAGGAAAGAGTGTTGAGGACCCCATAGTTCTTTTAGGATAGCCTTGCCAATCTTCTCTTTGGTGATTGATCTTACTCTTGCTCGGGCTTTGTATTCACCTCAGCTCTGATACCATGTTAAGTTATGGCATGTTATATGCTTATAATAGTTTACTTCTTTTTCTTATTATATTCCACAGATTAGCAATCACATGTACATAAAGTAAAGTGCAGATAGAACATCAAACAATCAATAGAAAACAAGCCAAGACAAGAGACACAAGATGTGGCAGCTAGCCAGGGACAAACCCCACAATGTGTGGGGAAACCCTTTGATCAAATCTTTTCTTATCTTCATTAATTTAGCATAGAGAAATAGTACAATAAATCTGATTCATATCAGCAATAGCAAACCCTATATCAATAGCATCAGCATTAGCGGCTTCATTATCAAACTAGGGTAGACGATATCTCACAAACCGACCGTCGAATTGACTTCATTCCACCACCAAAATTTGCGGCTTCCAGAGGAGGTTCAAATGAACCTATAGTGCAGTTCAGATGAAATCTTCTAGGACACGCAGGTCAATCTTTACTTTTGCAGTTGTAGCTTCAGTTTCAGCAATTTCCAACTTCAAACTAGGGCAGTCGATATCTTGGAAACCGTTCGTCGGATTGACTTCATTCCACCACCAAAAGTTACCGCTTTCAAAGGAGGTTCAAATGAACCTAAAATAGAATTCCAAATAGGATATCTTATAGGCCACGCAGTTCAATATTTACTTCTATAGTTGTAGCTTCAGTTTCAACAGTTTCCGGCTTCACATGTGTCAGAGAGAGACCCATTTCTGCACAGTAGAGAAGAGACTCATTTGTGCATAGTAGAGAGAGAGAGATGTGATGAGAAGTGTGAGTGAAAATGAGGAAAAGTCCTCTTATATTTATACACAACTTTGGTGTTTGAATAGATGCGACTGTTGGGCTTCTGAGCCTACATGAGTTGTAGGTCGGCTTGATAATAATTCCATAATCAAAATAAATTCATATCTCCATGAATACTT
>APFE030554606.1:922-73215 GCA_000404065.3 Pinus taeda | reverse complement strand
GATATCTTTATGATAAATCTAAAGGTCAAAATGACTTCTCATGTCCTCATACACAATCAAGTACATTTTGCAAATTTGGATATGAATGTTCTAGAAAGTCTAATTTGTAAATGTATCTATTGGAAACATTCATATACTTAAAAAAGAAAAAAGAAAAAAAAAAAAGAAAAAAAGAAAATTCTTTCAAGTAGATAAAATAGGAAAAATAAAATCAAGCTTCATTGCATTTTTTTAAAGTTTTTAGACTTTAAAATTTTTAGATTTTTATTTATTTTCTTACCTTTTCACTAACCTCACAAAAATAATTTCAATAAAAAAAAAATTGTTTTTATTTTAGATAAAAAAAGAAACCATGTTAGATAAAAAAAAAAAAATCTTCATGTTTTTGAATAAGGGTAATGTAAATCTTTAAATAAAAATTATCAATCTTTTTTAAAGAGAATTGAGAAATGACAGTTTGATAACTGGCTCTAATCCGACCTGTAAAGAAAAAAAATTACGTTAGCTTGGAATCCAAAATTCAAAAATCTGTCATAATAAAAAATAAAAAAATCTTGCTCGAAGAGGTTGCAAAATAGGAGAGGGCAAGATTTGTTGGCGATTTGTAGTCATTGTCATGGTTGCTACCACTGTGCCATTCACTTCCCAAAGATTTATTAATATCTTCAATGCAATCCCTTTCAACCTTTCGCCTCGAATTCTTGAAGGACCACTCTATTGTGCTAGACTTATGCAAAGAATTGGAGCTAGCTTTCTGATTCCTGCCCTCATTTAAGCTTGGATGTTCAAATTGATCAGATGCAATATAAGAGGTTCACCTTTTGTATTTGCTAGGTTCCCCTGATGAACACCTTCAATGAAGTTTTATTTTAACCCAAAATTAGCATGTGGATTTTCTATTTTGGCATTCACCTTCTCAACCTCACTAGCTAAGCATTCTAATCCCCTAGTCTCCTTGCTAGATATGTCATGGTCGATGTGCCAAATCATTTACAAGATATTATGGTCGATAATACTTGAGTAGCCTATTACTTGAGTCAATATTGACAACATCTGATGATAAAATTTGTTTCCAGGAATAGCACCTTGCTTTTTTTATTTAGCTCTATCAAAAATTGTGAAATTCGAGATTCTGCTAAATAAATTGATGCTTCACTTGCATGTGCTGAAGCTTGAACTTTGAACAGTTTTAGCCTAACAATCTTCCAAATCCTCAATGTACTACTACCCAATAGAGTCAGCTGATCTTTGTGCTTCAGAGAAGCTTGAGATTGGCAATTTTCTCGCAGGAGAAGAAACAACCATTATTTAATTTCAAGACCCAGCAGTTACCTCCAAAAATGCATAGCAGTTTTCGACACATCATTTTAAAACACTATTTTTGGCCAATTGAAAACGAATTTCAAAAAAATAAAATGTGGGTTTTCTTTAGAATGATGTTAGTTATAATACCCATGAGTTATTTTCTCAATTTTTTTTAACAAATTTGGAGATATGTGGGATTCTGTGGAGCCTTATTTTGACAATTACGTGAGAAAAAACGGTTTTTAATTAATGCATAAAGACAGTTGCAGCCATTCAGTTTTCTCCTACAAACAATCCGCTAAGAATCCATCTCCTTGATCTATAGGAGGTGGTAGGCATAGATCGAATGAGAAAGATTATGATAAGCATCTTCTAACTTCAAGCATAGACAACGGATCAGTTAATCATTCTTGGAGTGAATTGATTGTGTCAAAATACACTGGAAACTCACATAAAGTATCTTCTTCAGAAACAGGGAGAGTTGAAGGATCTCCTTCAACTCACGTAATTTTAGCTCCACATCTTTACGCACCATTCAAATTCTATATACATCTGCATCTAAAAGAGACATCTCTTTGATGCGACCATCCCTGGAGGTTTTGCAAATACCTTCAACATTTGAACATATTGCTCAGCCTCTGCATAAATAATTATACATCTTGAACCTTGAACACTTCTTTGTTCAGAATTTTATTCATGCTGTTAATGAGAATGTAGAGGAAATTTTTAAATATTTTCATGTTCTAGGTCAAGTCGTGCTGCATGCTGGTCAACATCGTCATGGAGCAAAGGAAATTATTTCTAATCATAGAATGAATTTGATTCTTTGGTGTAGAAGCATTGTATTCAAGGAGCTTAAGAAGCACCAATGTGATTTCTTCAGCTGCTGTGGGGAATGCCTTCACCAAAAGAAAGAACGCCGCTAGCAGCTCTTGGATGCAAGATATCAATTTTTTTTTTTCAAACATGAGGATGATCATCATCGTTTTACAAGTTGGCTTCATGATCAACAAATTTTCACGTGTTAACAGTTTCCCTGTAGCCTCCTTTCTGTGTGTAAGTTTGTTTAATGGATTCTGTTATATTATTTGTGTATTAAATAATAATACTATATAATAATAACAAAAATAAAATATAAAATAAATAAATAAATAAATAATAAAAAATAAATAAATAATTATAATAATATAATAATTAAAAAAGGAATTGTTATATATGCTCATTTTTCTGGAAGTGGTATTGATCAATTTCAAGATTGGACTCGTTATTTGTTCGTAACAAAAAAAAAATAAAAAATAAAAAATTGCATACTTGTGTGTACTTAATTGTCTGTTCAAGATTTTAGCTACAAAAACTGCACAATTCTGTAGCTGAAAAACAAATATGCAACTATGTATTTAACTCAATAATCTACTTGTCAACAATGCATTCCAATCAGAAAATCATGAGAAAAATTTATTGGTTTTGTCTAATGATTATGTTTCCAAGCATGATGCATGAAAGAAGAAGAAATATGAAGGCGCTTTATTTGTAGGATGGACTGATGAATTTTTTTTATTGAGGATTGTTTTGCAGGAATCATTAAGCATTCACGAATAATATTTCTTTATCCTTATGAATGATTCATACATAAATTGAGGAAATTGTTTTCTTGTAGAAATTGGATTTATTATTGCGATTGTGAAATTGTACTTATCATTTGAAACAAAAACATGTCATGAACCTGTAAATTATGCAATTTTTTTGTATGTACCTAGACAAATTGATCACTTCTCTTTGAACACAGTTATGTTTGTTTCCATATTAGTGGCATGTTTGTTTTCATGTTCCAGGACAATCGGAGAATTGAAGGAAGCCAATTATCCATGATCGGTTTTCTATGACCAATTTCAAAAAACATGAACAAATTGAATCCATTTCTATCATCCATAAATGCCATCACTTTTCCTCTCCAAATTCATAAGCTATCCAAGCATTTTTCACTAAACATCGTCGTTGTTATAGCACCATTTATCACCCTTGGTATTTGTGATGCTTGGTTTATGGCCTAGGGAAAGTCCTCTTTCTAGACTTGGTCCAAACATATTAAAAATAGTATTTTATTCCCTGTATGCTACTTTGCGCTGAGATAAAAACATGTACATGTGGGTTAGTCAATACCCAACCCACATATATGTGTTAAAACACTTAAAAAAAATAAATTTCCTTAATTATGGGTGGAGTTCATGGTTTTTACCTATTGATTACCCCCTATTGCCCGTGGCCCAACTATTTCCCAACTAAAAAACTAATTGGGAGAGGTATAAATAGACTTCTATGGGAAGGCCTTAACGAGGAGAAGAGATAGAGTTATTGTACTAAGATTATCCCTGACTGAGTTTGATGTATCCCTATGCCTCATGCACTTCCCCAAGCTTTAGGAAACCCTTGTCTCCTTGCTTATAGATATTCTCCTTCTTGCTTGAGATATCACGGTGTTGGTTATGGAAGAAGATTGTTGAAGGTTGGGATAGGACGAATCCGGAGGATGGTTCCACTTGTAGCCGGATGAAGAAGAATCAGGTGAATTCTCTCCATGTTTATAGCTTACTATAATAAAAGAAATGTTGTCTTGTTTCCAAAAATAACTTTGTTTATACATCAAATCATATTGTAATTCATGTATGAATGTTATTTTGATGTATAACTAATCATTATTTTATATGATATAAAGTTAAATTTCGTGAATATGCTTTACCTCTATACTACTATGTATGTTCAAATTGAATGATTTTTAGGTCTGAAGAATAGAATCGATGACTCCACTAGGGATAACAATCTTGTTATTCCTAGTTTGGGTTGTTCAGTGTCAATTAGGGCTCAGTATTTGGTTTGCTTTCTATTATAGTCTTATTTGGTCTACTAGAGTCTCAGACCTTAAGTCTAATATTTTTGATTTCGTATTTTTTTTTCTCGCAAAGCATTGCATACGCACTTTACTCTATTTACAGTAGCTTACACATGCATGTTTCTATGGAGTGAACCAACATATATGCGAGTTTCCTTTATCATAAGCGTGTGTACATGCCTCTGTGCTTAAACACAGTCGCGTATACCATTTTTTTCATTGTTTTTTCAAATCTCTTCGTCCAGAAAGATTTGTTTCCTGGTCTGCTTAGTCTCTGAGTGGTAAATTTTTGTCTCAAGAATTTAATTATTCTACAAGCTTACTGTTTCGGCATCTCTTCCTCATTGAAAATATTTGGCCTAGGTTTTCTTTTTGAGTGAGTTTGTAATTGGTGTTTTGGCACACAAGACTTTGTTCAGAAGTTCTTGATTGTTTTGGTGCTCCAGAATGGGAGATTGTTTTCAATCTCAGTGTCAAGCTCAGTTTTCGATCTACTTGCTTTTCTTTTCGTCATTTTGTGGCCTTATAGTTTTTCTTGTTTTTTGAAAGTCTTTTTTGATGAATTTGAAAGTATTTATTTCTTGGCTTCTTGGTTAGTTTGTTAAGATATTTGCTATTGTTTGGGTCCTTTAGTACAAGTTGAAGCCTTTTTTCTCAAGTTTTCTTTCATTTTCGAGTTTGTAACTTGCAAGGAATCCTTGTGCTCTTATTTCAATCTTTGATTTTTAGTGGCATTTAGAGTGATTAATTTTTTTTTTTTGGTTATTTCTTGAAAAAGAAAAGATCTCAAGAAACATTGTTTTTATTTTGCCAAGTTTGATTTTGGTTTCTTTTGATTTTTTGAGAGTGAATTGTGATCTTTTGCAATTTGTCCTTCCTGTTTGGAGAGAATTTTGTATTCAGTTATATTCTCTTCAATACTTATGTTGGCTTATTAATAGTTATAATCAATTGCTTTCATTTTTTTAGAGTGATTTAGGATCTTGCATCTTCATTTCACTTTGCATTAGGGTAGTTTGCATTATCAAAGCATCAATAGTCTTTTTAGTTTTTGCATGTGTGAAGATTGTTTCAAGAAAAGAAAAGAAAAAGTATTTTTCTTTATAGAAGTTTCGTAGAACCCACGTAGTGATCTCTTTTCATCGAAGAACAAATGATTGCATTCATGTAGTTAGCTTTTCATTTATTTCTTTTGCATCATGCAAACACCATTGGTTCACTTCCATCTATGCCCTTGACTTAAAAGAACAACCATTAAAATCAAGCGCTTAATTAAAATAAACTAGAACTTTTGTATTGTCAGCAAAATACACCAAGAAGTTTAGGTTTATTAGGGCCTTGGATTAGGTGAGAGGAGAGTTAACTCTCCAAGGCCACTCTAAATTGTAAAACGTAGAAGTTTGATTAATGAGCGAAATCCAATAGCATTAGGGAGACCGAGAAAACTCTATGACTGGGAGTAAAGCATGAGGGTTAGTGAAGACTGGGATGAGACATAGCCCCTCTCTTACTTGTCGGATCCTACCTCATGACTTTTCTACTAGGATTTTGATACAAGTTGGTGACCATAGTTGCCTATCCTAGGAACCACACAGGTGGCTGCAGAGGGGAATCCCATGGCACTTGAGGTTGACATTGTATCACATTCAACAGTACTTTTGGAGGGCACCCTTGCTAAATTTGGGAGCTTTCAACCGCAAAGGTTGTTGTCCGGAGGTCAACGTAACTACCTCAGATACCTTCGCTAATAGGCTTGGGGCGTAATTACCCCAGTCTATTTTCGGAAGGCCCTTGTTATTAACTTTCTTGTATTTTGGTGTCCAGACCTAATCACCTGGAGCAGAAATACTTGAGAGTTGTTTGATTGCTGATATCTCTAGGGACATTTTAGTGAGTGTTCTATGCTCCTAGTTGGCCTAGCTTTATAATTTTTGAGTCTTTGAGTATATATTTTAAATAATTCAAAGTGGCTGACCGACCATCTCGACAGTCTAGGAGACTTCATGGGCTTTCACCTACGAGTCTGGAGCCTTCTCCTAGAAGGAGTGGGAGTGATTATGCCAGTGGTTTCCAACCAGTGGTAGCAGACACATCAGAGATTTATCCTCTGCTTGGGGGCATTAGTTCACAAGATAGACCTGGCACTAGTACAGATTTAGAGAGGAACACACTAGTTCTTTCCCGAGTACTCTTCCAGTCAGAAGATAGTATTGAAGTAGAAGAGCTTTCAGAGTTGGTTGTGGCTCCAAATTCTCCTCTCCCAGCTAATCATCTAGAAGTTTTGTTATACATTGGAACTCTGACTCACAGGCCGTCGAGCTTAGGTTTACATACATCTATCCCTTCGATGACCACTCCAAGAAGCATGACATCTACAACAAGTGTTGCAAGCATTAAGACTCCCATATCTGTACAATGGGGAGGAACTATTTCCATCCCTTCTAATACTCCCAACACGACTATATTTGGGTCCGCTTCCATTCCATCAACGAGTGGAAGTTCTCAAGCTACTGCATCCAGTTTTGGATTCTTCCCTTTTGGAATGTCATCTCAAGGTATTCCTTTAGTTCCTTTAAACATATCATCGACCACCTCTACATCCATGATGAGTGGATCGACTTCTTTTCAGGGTTTCCCATTTGGAAGTGGTCATGTACCACATTCCAATCCGACAGTAGGGTCAATGCCTTTTCCCTTTATAAGTCAAGGTAATAACCCCTTCTAGAGTTGGACAAATCATGCGGTTAGTGGGATAGGAGTTGGGAATCAATTTTTTGGCCAACAAGGGAATGTACCATATTCTTCGGTTAATTCGTTTCAAAGTTTTCCACCCTTTGCTAACGCATGGAATCCTTATCAGGGGTTGTGAGCTCCTTTCAATACTTTGTTAGGGGGTAACTTCACTTGTTACGGAGGATTTTCAGTAGGAGTTGGTCAAACTCTAAATTTTCATGGACCACAAGGATCACCTTTCAGTTCAGTAGGCTCTATGAGTTACTTTGGGCAATCTGGTGCCTTTCAAAATCCAAGTCATTCTTTTCAGACCTTTGGGAACCCTGCCCGCTCTGGATGGAATTCCCAAGGTCCCCCACGACTTCCTTTTTTGGCCACACTTAATTTGCTAGAGATAACTAAATTGAGGAATGATCCAATTAGGTAAAATCTAGCTTGGCCTTTGGTCCCAACTAAGCTTCCCTTGAATATTCAAAAGTTCGAAGGGAAGAATGGTGAAGACCTAGGAGACCATGTGACCACATTTCACTTATGGTGCTCATCCAACTCGCTGATAGATGATTCGATCATGTTGAGGTTATTTTAGTGCACCCTAACCAGAAATGCGACCAAATGGTATATAGAGTATCCAGGGGGCACTTATACTTCTTTCACTGATTTTTATAATATTTTCTTGAACCATTTTCAGCTTCATGTCCGCTATGAAGCTAGAATTGAAATTCTGGCCAACTTTCAACAAGACACAGCAACTCACATTTCAGATCACATCTAGGAATGGAGAAGGAGAAAAAGGCTTATCAAAGCCGAAATCCCTCTAGAGTTCCTTCTTGAATGGCTTCTCAAATCATTACAACCTGAAATCTCAAAGGATGTTTCTCTTTTCGATGTTTATTCGAAAGAGCAGGCTATTTTTCGAGCCTAGCAATTAGAACTAATATATTTTCAGTCTGGGACTCTTTAAACCGAAGCAAAGCCCTCATGCCGATGGTATAGTTGAATCAATTGACGCAAATACAGTGAACCCTTTGAACCAATTGCAGCAGTTGCCTCTACAAACTGCTTCTTCTAACTAGGCAGCACTGTCTACGCCTTCACCTTCCCAACCTACCTCTATAAACATCGTCCAAGACCCTAACCCCAAAGGAAATCAATAATATAATGGGAAGAGGAAGGGACAAGGTAAGAAGAAGAACCACGAAAGGAAAGGCAATGCGAACAAACTCAACAACGGTGTCGGTGAGGGTAGAATAGGGTCCAAGAAAAAGGTTAGGTTTCCATGCAAGTTATGCAATGGAGATCATTTGACTTACCTGTGCCCTAAGATACAAGATTCTCAATGCTTGTTAGTGCAACAAGGGTCCTCTAGCTCCCAAGTTATTCTGGCTAACCCTTTTCCCCAAGGGCAACCATTACTTAATATCACGAACTCAAACACTGGTACCTCCGCAGGAGGCAACCAGGAAGGGGAAATTCCTTAAATGTTTATATGATGAACTCTCATGTCGATGTTGCTACACGAGCATGCGATTATGGTGAAACAGAAACATCTAAGGCTAAATCTATTCCTGAAACCACAAACCCACTTCATATTGAGCGACCCTCTGCTAAGTCTATACTTTGGATACCGAAAGGTTCCGCAAAGTGCTCGACTATTAACCCTAATGCTAGGGCAGCCCAAAAGTACTCGATTGTAGAAGATCTGGCTCAAAGTCCTTGTGCTATGTCTGCTTTTGAGGTACTTCAGTCATGTCCTGCTCAGAGAAGTGCTTTGTTTTCGGCAATCGGTGTAGTAGATCCAAAGAATTCTTTAGTTCTCACTTTTGATATGTTGAATGTCGAAAAGAGACTTTCTCACCATATGGCTTTCCAGATAAAGTCCACTTACTGAAAAACCAATAATTTTCGAGTTATATATGAGGGATATTCCACATGCGTAATGTCTATGTCATGTTGGAAGGTCGTTCGATCACCTTCACCTGTTCCTTCACCGACTCCCTTGACAACATTTAATGGACATTCTCATAGACCACACAGAATTATCCCAGTCTTTCCTATATGTGTTAGGGGAAAGGTAATAAATATTGAGGTGGAAAGTGTTGATGCCAACCTGGATTATAACCTCCTCTTAGGAAGGAATTGGATTTACAAGATGGATGCCATAATTTCATCTTTATTTTGCATCCTCTGTTTTCCTCATGAGGGGAGAATTGTTAAAATTGATCAGTTAGATTATTCTCTAGGTGACTCCCACACAACTTCGGATTCTACTGTTCCATTGGTGGATAATCCCCATAAACCTATTGAGAATTTAGGATTTTGGATGTACTCTTCATTAATGGGTATATTTGATCTTCCTCCTCCTATAGCTAGAATTAATTCAATTTCATCCTCTATGGGCCTTTCATGGAAAGAGTTTGTTCGAACTCATTATTTTTCAGACCCTTGGACCTTACCTTCGTCTATCACCACATTAGATGGAGGGCAGGTTGGTGGAATGACATTTCCCATGTCTACAGCAGAACTTAGCTATCAATCTATCGTTAACTCTACAAACAACCATCCCACTCCTTTTTCACAGGAAGAGTTAGATGGTGATGTGGCTCCAGCTTGGACCCTTGACTCTACTTCTGCCCTAGATTGCTTGGATATAGTTTTACCATCTAAAGAAGCAATTTTGGAGGCAACGATGGGTGTAGATCGACCATGGGAAGACTTACATCATTGTTCATATTTTCTTCCTCAATTACATGAAGTTGAATCCAAGTTCTCCAATCTTCTTACTAGCAATGTTTGTATAGTTTCAAACCCTTTGGCTCCAACACAATTATCTGCTGAAGGTAATATGCCAGTTATCTCAAGAAATGTACCTATAAACATCTCTAGGAATCCTAATGTTATAGAAAATGTCTTCATTGGAGCTGACTGTTCCCCTGAAGAAATTCAAATTTACACCAACCTCTTTAAGGAGTTTCAAGACGTGTTCGCTTGGTCTTATGAGGAAATGCCTAGAATTGATCCATCTATAGTCCAGCATGAGATCAAGACGTATGAAAATGCCAAACCTATTTGTTGGAAGCTTCGACCGGTCAATCCTCATAAAGCAACAACTATTAAAGCTAAATTTGAAAAGCTGATTAAGGCGGGTTTCATATACCCCATTCCTCTAATGGAGTGGGTTTCCAATCTAGTCTCGGTAGATAAAAAGCATGGAACGATCCGAGTATGTATCGACTTTAGGGATTTGAATAAAGCTTGTCCAAGAGATAATTACCCATGCCTTTTATTGATCAAATTGTTAATGAATGTGCGGGTAATGAAATATTTTCGTTCATGGACAGATTCTCTGGTTACAATAAAATTACTATCCATCTAGAGGACCAACACAAGATATCCTTTACATGTCCCCGGGGCACATTTACATATAAGAAGATGCGTTTTGGTCATAAAAATGTTGGATCTACTTTTCAGTGGGCCATGTCTTATGCTTTCCATGACATCAAACATTTTATCGAAGCATACTTGGATGACTTAGTTGCCCGTTCTCGAAAGAGAATTGATCATCCCAACCACCTTCGGTTAGTTTTTTAGAGATGTCGTTTTTATAAAATCCAGTTGAATCCGAATAAGTGTATTTTTGCAGTCACATCTGGTCGGTTGTTAGGATTCATCGTATCAACTGAATGGATTCAAGTTGATCCTTTCAAGGTCGAGGCAATAATTCAGTTGCCTCCCCCATCTTCCACTCGTCAACTTCAAAGTCTCCAAGGAAAGAAAAATTTCTTGAGAATATTTATAGAAAATTACACCGAGATTACCAAAGGATTTATGTGTTTGCTTAAGAAAGGAGTTCCATTTTTATGGGACAAATTTGCACAAAGATCGTTTGATGCTTTGAAATAGGCATTAATCTCTTCTCCATTATTGAGTCCACTAGATTATGGCAGAGATTTCCTTTTGTATCTCGCTGCAGCAGAATCAACCATAGGTATGGTTCTAGTTCAAGAGGATGATGCTGTCAGTGAGTATGTAATCTACTACTTGAGCTGAGGCTTAGTAGGTCCTGAGCTATGCTATTCTCGTATCGATAAATTTGCCTTGGAAACTATCCATGCTATCCAGCAGCTTCGTCATTATATTCTGCTATGGAAAACATTCATCTTAGTGGCTATCAATCCTTTTCAGTTATCCTCAGTAGGCGAGTGATTGGGGGCAAATATAATCGATTGATTGTTATTTTGCAAGAATTTGATCTTGAGCTTTTGTCAGTCAAATATAAGAATTCATTGGTTTTTGCGAAATTAATTTCCAAGCTGCATTGTGAGGAACCCATTGTTTATGAGGAAAATTTCCCCGATGAACATTTATTCCTCATTTCTTCACAAGGTCCCTAGTACAGAGATATCATTATATATCTCCAGACTTTGAAGTTCCACCTTCTTTCTCCAAGGATGAGCGTCAAAAGTTACGTCACCTTACCAAAAACTATGTTATCATTGGTGATACATTATATCGTAGAGGGGTTGATTCAATTCTTAGGTGTTCCTTAACTTTGGAAAAAGCAGAGTCTGTACTTAATGATTGCCACAATGGAGCTTGTGGCAGTCATCTATCAGGGCCTGCAACATCCAATAAAACTTTGCATGCCGGCTACTTTTGGCCTTCAATTTTCAAAGATTATATTGAAGCAGTCAAATTTTGCCACCCTTGTCAAATTTATACTCAAAAAATGCGCACACATCCAGCTCCACTTTTTCCTGTTATCACTATCGATCCATTTACGAAGTGGGGCATTGACTTTCCTACTTGTAATCCACCTTTGGTGGCAAATCACAAGTACATCATTGCGGCTGTAGACTAATTTACGAAGTGGGTTGAGGCCATGCCTACTCACAAAAACGATAGTGAAACATCAGCCTTGTTTCTCTTCAATTAGGTTATTTCCTGATTTGGTATCCCAAGAGAGATTGTCACTGGCCATCGTAGTAGCTTCCAGAATAAACTGCTGACCGAATTGGCTCTCAAGTTGGGCTTCTTGTAGGAGCATTCGTCTCCGTATTATCATTGGGACAATGGGCAAGTTGAAGCCATGAATAAGTCCCTCAAGACTATCCTGCAAAGGAGAATTGATAAAAATCGCTCCAATTAGCACATCATGTTGTACTCGGCACTCTCAGCATACCGAACCTCGGTGAGGACTGCCACCAGTTTTACTCCTTTTCAATTAGTTTATGGGCTAGAATCTATTTTTCCTATGGAATGTGAAATTCCATCCCTTAGGCTAGCTGTAGAAATTCTTCCAGAGACATCTAGTCTCGAAAAATGACTCGTTCATTTGGAACATCTCAATGAGCAGCGTCGAGATGCTGCCATAATAAAAGAAGCCCATAAGAAGAGGGTTAAAACTCAGTATGATAAAGTTGTCTGTCCTTGGGTTTTTTCTGAAGGTGATCTTGTCTTAGTCTATGCCCAAGACAAAGATGCCCTAGGGGCAGGCAAATTCAAGTCTATGTGGTACGGTCCCTTTGTATTCAAGCGAGTTTTGGGGAAAGGGGAGTAGGAATTAATTGACTTTGAAGCGAACAAGCTGGTGGAGCCCTGAAATGGGATCTACATTAAAAAGTAATTTTCTTAGGTTTCGATCGAGCAATTGCTTGTTTGTGCATATTGTATTTTTGTACATATTTGTTTGGAATTGTGTGATATCGAAATTTTTTTTGATCTACTTTGGCAAGTGTTGATGGATGATTTGATATATTTCAAATTTGCTGATGGTGCTAGTTGGCACACTAGGAATCTTGCTTTTGCGGCTTGGGTGATTTATTATCCATCTGACCAATTGATGGTGTAGAGGGGAGTATGTATTGGTCTTGCTTCAGATAACATTTATGAATATACTGCCATTATTATTTACTATCCGAAGCAATTTCTTATGGGATTGATTTATTGGTAGTTTACTTAGACTCATAGCTAGTGGTGTCACAATTAAATAAAATTTATCGGGTTCATGATCCTTATTTATATCACCAATTTTTTAGGGTGGGAATGTTGTAATGATCATTTATTTATATTACATATGTTCACATTCCACGATCTGAGAATTCATTAGCAGACTTTGTTGCTAATCAAGCATTGGATTGGCATATTAATCATTCATCAAATTAAACAAACATCAAAAAATTTGAATTTGTATATATATATCAAAAAATCCCCTGTGTATAGATAAAGTTTTCAAAAACTAATATACAAAATTGGGACGAAATGCCCATAATCATGTCTAGTCTGTCTATCAACCCGGCTCAGGATGAGTGGCTAGAAAGTTAACTACTGCATTGGCTACACATCGAAGCATGCGGACCCAGTCCCGTGGTACCCCTACCATGCGGCACTGCATCTCCTCAGGTAGATCCTCTATGGCTATCATCAGTACCTAGCGAGTCAGTCTCACCAATTTTCCTTGAACTACATATAAGACTCTCTTTGTCTTAGATCCTATCTCTTCGACACCTCTTCCGTGATGCCTGTGCCTCAGAAATCCATCTATTCTCACTGGACCCACATCTGAAACATGGTCATCTTGTCAATGTTTTGTCTCATAAAAAATATTTCTAAGTTCATTTCATATTTAAAAAAGAAAAAAAAATCTTAAAAATTTACAAAAACTTAAAAAATTGTTACCTATGCCTCCCCATGTTGCGTTTGGTGGCAACACCAAGTCTGGATCTCCTCGGAAATTGATACTAGCATACGGGTAGTCGTCGACTGCGATGATCTGTTGGTCCCACTAGGCGAAAAACTCATCATTGAAAGTCATCCTAGGCATGTCCCCGCCTCCAAGTCATTTCATCAAGTCAGCCTATCTACCCATTCGATGATGTCGATGGATGCTAATGGAGATAGATACTTTGGGACATAGCCCAGGTACCTTCTCGAAGAATAATGAGCATAAGGTAGTCCCATATCCAAATTTCTTTGTTTGACCCTTCTAAATAGAGGTCAATTGGCTCTTCATGTTGGTAAGAAGAGGTGTGCACTAGTCAAAAACCATGGTAAGGCATTCCACTTCCAGGCTCATGGACACTCGTGAAGCCTAGTGCAATGAAGCTGATCCATTTACCCTCGCAATGGTAAACAACAGAATCCTCAGAGATAATCTCTCCATGTGTTTGATTGGAATCAAACTTCCAATCTTTTCTGGGTGTCCATGAAAGTATATATGTACATAGTCTTCCACTGAAAGACTACTTCTTGTCTTGCCAGTTGAATGCACGACTTCCCCTCTTCGGGAGAGATGTCTAATAAAGTAGATGTCTTCAACCTCAATTTGTAGAAGCATTTGATGTATCGTGAAGGCATCATCCTCTACACTCCAGTAGTGGATCAGCAGTTCGAGCAGGCGTGTGTTGGCTTTCATGTTTGTTATTTTGAAGAATTTCAATAAGCCACAGCCTCTCAATGCATCTAGTGCATTTTGGTCATTCATTACCTCATTGTCAATTTTGGTGTGCTCTCTTTCTCTCCATGTGATGATCATCTTGAAAAAATTGAGTTTCAACCGATATTTTTTGTGTTTACACTTTAACTCGCGTACATGCGAGGTTTCCTTTACACATAGTCATGTGTAGGGCTATCGTATACGTGGGTTGATCACATCCAACCTGCATGCACATGGAGTTGGATTTTTGGGCATAAATTCCCAGAGTCAAATCATTATGAAAACTTCTAAAAACTATCACAAAACATTGCAAGCATGATTTGAGGGTTACCTGATAACTTTGGTGTGATTTGAATGGTCTAATTGTTCAGAGGCAAGTTTGCTCCTTTTTGATCCACAGCTCTTTGCTCCAAATAGAAATAAAAAACCGTGAGTCCAAAAGTCATTATATAACTTTGAAATTGCAAAATAATTTTTCAAAAATTGATTTTCGTCTCATGGATTTTTTGACTTGTGGGCTTGGATTGTCAAGAATGGGTTATTTTTCAGGATATTTTGGAGACTTCTTCGAGACGTTATTTCGGTCCCAAGACTGCTAACCCGTCATGGAAGGTATCATTCACTCACTGGCATATAGGTTAGAGAAAACCATTTTTTCCATTACATCTTACATACTAGCCTCTGTTCAGTGATACATTAGCCATAGGTTCGACCCCATCGTATCTTTGTTAGAAAACCATGTTCACTCGCCGATTTTTAAATCATGATGTGATTGTAGAGCCATCCTTTACATGGGCATCTTAGTTAGAACCTCGCTGACATTGTATGCCCATGCTGCTATACTGAGTAGGCTTCAGAGTCCTCTTTAGTCCCACCATGACTTGTGTGTTGAAGACACATTCTCTTTTCTTCTGTGCTGATTTCTAACCTTATACCCTAGAGGTTCCTTTGTGTTGAGTTGTACTACTGCATTACATTTTGACGATTTGCACCTTTTGGCCTTGAGCTGGCTTCACTTCGACTCATGTTTAAGCCATTTATTTGACTATGTCTTTTGCCTAATCAACCATGCAATCACCTAGCTTCTACAACTTGACGCATCCTTTGACCCATGGAAACAACATTCCTTTGAGTGTCCTTGACCAGTTTCCCCTCCCTACATTGGGCATAGGAATGTTCCCATCCCAGGAACTAAATCAGCTGTTTATCTGACACTCGTTATTTCCACTGTACTATAGCATTCTTTTATTCTTTTTCCATCTTAAATAAAAAAACAAAAAAATTATATATTCCAAAAATAGCGGGAACAGGTCAACATTTCCATTTTTTTGGCAGCTAGAGTCAGTTGTGTTGCCCTTGAACAAAGCACTCAAAAGAAAGTCTCTCCTCCATTTTGAATGGGATTTAGTTTTTCTTAGGTACACCTTAACCTTGTTATTAAGTTAATACTCCTCTAATTGGTTGCCTCTTCCAATCATCTGGAGAGTTTGCTTATGTCTCCTGCATGACAAACTTATATAGAGTTATCATATTCTGTCATATAGTCATCATTGAGTCGTGCTTTTGTTCAAGGGAAGTAAGCCTGAGTCGACTTCTCTGGGGTGTCTCTTGTCCTAATTTTTAGTCGGCCATCCCTGGTTGTCAGTGTCATGTTTTTCATCACATCACTTATATTGGTCCTTTTCTCATGCCAGTTTGAGAAGGTCTCCATTGACTTCTTGCTAGCGGGTCTTGTCCTTATCAATGACGACACATTACTCTGAGGGCAGGCCTAGAGTTGCACCTTGGCCCTATTTCTATTATTGATTGGTCACCTTGTGCTTAGCATCGATCGACATCATGGGTCTTTGACTGAGTGGTTTCCCTTGTGTTTGACATCAACTTTCATTATCACACATTGGGATTCATGCAGTGCCTATGTTTCCATTTGACCCTATTGGTGCTTTCCTCGCCTCTGTGTCAGCTTTCATTATTGGTTGGTTCAAAGGGTTTCTATCATGCACTAGATACATCTTGTGTACATCAGAAATGTGCTTTGGTTGGGTTACTACATCATTTTCATCCATTTCCTTCCACATTATTAGCCCGCGGGTTACACTTGCGCTAGATTGATGAAGGATGCCTTCATGATTTCCTTATAGCAGATCTTTTCCTATTGACTACAACTCATTTGCTCTGGGACAAAGATCTAGAGTCCATTTGGTGGTACCTTAGGGTTTGCAGTCATCAGTGGCAGATTCCTTCGCTATCGATAGTGGGAAACCATCGCTGTACCCTGATTGATAGATTCTTCCAAGTGTTCGACTTTATCTCATTTATTCACACTTATTAGATTGTACTGGGTACCTTGATTCTCATTTTCATTAGTGGTGAGTAGTCTCGCATTTGTTAATGGTATACATCAATGACTAGTAATCAAACAATTTCTCATGTGGTCGACCTCAGATCATTTATTCCCATTGTGTAAAAATGTACCACGGCGGTCGGTGAAGACCTCGGTTGCTTGAACATGTCTTGGTTCACTTGTCAATTGCTCCTGTTGCTACTAGTTGACACTATCCACTGTATACGTTGCAGTTCTTCATAGCGACATCTTATATGTTGGCATACGAGTTGCAATGTAGTATGATTTCATTCCATCATGTTAATTTGGTACTATTGGGATTATTTTTTGACATCAGTGATCAACTTCATCCTTCAGCATCATTGATTGTCTTCTTATATGTGATATTCGGACATGTACATTTTCAATCATGGTCAGATGATCCATTATGTACTTTCAGTTCTTTGTACTTGTATACATATTGGATCCACTTGTACTTGATATGTGGACATGCTTTAATTTCTCTGAGCATGGGTATGCCTGCCTCAGACAACATGTTCTTTTTGATTTCTTTTTGACGGCTTGGCAGGCTGAATTCTGGTGAAGTCCTTCTCAGTTTCGACAAGATTCTTTTCATAGACTTAATACATTTCAACCATCATGTACCCCTTTTGACCTCATATATTAGGGGGCATCTCTTATAGCACCATTTATCACCATTTATCACCCTTGGTATTTGTGGTGCTTGGTTTATGGCCTAGGGCAACCCCTCCTTCCAGACTTGGTCCAAATATATTAAAAAACGGTGTTTTATTCCCTGTACGCTACTTTACCCTGAGATAAAATCATGTACATGTGGGTTAGTCAATACCCAACCCACGTATATGTGTTAGACCACTTAAAAAAATAAATTTCCTTAATTATGGGTGGAGTTCACAGTTTTTACCTGTTGATTACCTCCTATTGCCCGTGGCCCAACTCTTTCCCAACTAAAAAACTAATTGGGAGAAGTATAAATAGACTTTTATGGGAAGGCCTTAAGGAGGAGAAGGGATAGAGTTATTATACTGAGATTATCCCTGGCTGGGTCTGATGTATCCTTGTGCTTCATGCACTTCCCCAAGCTTCAGGAAACCCTTTTTCCTTGATTATAGATATTCTCCTTCTTGCTTGGGATATCATGGTGTTGGTTATGGAAGAAGATTGTTGAAGGCTAGGATAAGACGAATCCGAAGGATGGTTATGCTTGGAGCTAGAAGAAGAAGACTCAGGTGAATTCTTTCCATATTTATAGCTTACTACAATAAAAGAAATGTTGTCTTGTTTCTGAAAATAACTTTGTTTATACATCAAATCGTGTTGTAATTCATGTATGAATGTTATTTTGATGTATAACTGATCATTATTTTATATGATATAAAGTTAAATTTCGTGATTATTCTTTACCTCTATACTGCTATGTATGTTTGAATTGAATGATTTTTAGGTCTGCAGAACATTGGGAGTTGTAGAGGGTCTAAACCTTGCGGGACCTACTCGAACGAAGGAAATCTGGGTACGGTCACTCTTGCATAGTTTGTTTATATAAGAATTTTACCTGAGTTGTATGAGTGTTTCTTGTTGTAGTCTGCTTCTGCTTTGTTGGGGTTCTAACCCAAAGCCCTAGGGTACTTATTCCCATAACAATAATTACCATTTTCCTTCCAAGAGTCGCATGTTTCCTTCACATTTTCCATTTACATTTCCCATTCACATTTTTCATAATTTCCATTCATAGAGACATTCAGCTTGCTTACATGTTGATTTGTCCTTTTTCTTTCTGTTCGCTTGTTTATGCTCTTGTCATTTTCCTTTCCATCAAATAAACCTTGATCCACTGCAAAAAATTTCATCTATAGTCCTTCCAAAATCATCATTTCATACTCGCATTAGATGATGGGGAATTTATAATGCTTCCCTTCTAACAAGTCTTGGCCTATCGACATCATCAC
This sequence comes from Pinus taeda, assembly GCA_000404065.3. Classification (NCBI taxonomy): domain Eukaryota; kingdom Viridiplantae; phylum Streptophyta; class Pinopsida; order Pinales; family Pinaceae; genus Pinus; species Pinus taeda. The sequence goes on along the minus strand of APFE030554606.1, from coordinate 54,544 downwards.
ATTATCTAGGTTTAGGGCTAGAGTCCTTATTAGTACCTGGAGGCCTGTATGCATCAATGACAAGTTCTCTTGCTGACAATCATGGGAATACATCAATTTCCCTTGATCATTTGATCTTGCAAGTGGCTCAACATCAACTCATCTATTTGCACTTTGCAAGATGTACTTAGGTACCTTGGCACTTGTTGAAATTAATGGTGAGTTTGCCTCACATTGGTTAACAATAGTCATGAATGGCTGGTAATCCAATGACTTCTCTTCATGCTCGACAACAAAATATTTATTCGCATGACTAGAATTGTACCATTGGGTTTTGTAGCAGGTGAAGACTATATCACTTCAGCATTTTGCAGCAGAAACAACAGATTTAGCATCAGAAATAAAGAATCCACTTTCACCACCTCATCCACTATTTATGCAACCAAGAAGCCGATTAAATTCTATGTTCTATTCCATGATCTAGCATCAGTTACAACTTCTCTACATATGCACAGTCTATCCACTTCCTAGGTAAGTAAAGGTATGTTCTTTTCTAGCTTTTAATCATAGAATTTCTTGAATACTAAAATTATACTTTTTGGAAAATACTTCACCATATTTCCTTTCTTATTTGAAAAAAATTGTAAACACCTTTAGTTGGGGGGGAAGGGACATCCATTTATGATCACTCTTCATAATCACTTCATTTTATCTAACATACTTGTCGTAATCACTATGATTGCATTGTGTTTCAAAAGTTATGTGATTTGCAAATAAATACTAAATGATGAGCATATTATATGGTTGATTCAAAGATGCATTCTTAAATATGTTCAATGAATCTTGCTGCAACAAAAAGAAACAGGGTATTGAAACAAAAGAACCAATACCAATTAAGATTTGGTTATCACACAAGAACTAGCCAAACATGTTGCAATTCAATGTATGACAAGGAATACTTTGCAAGAAGAAATTAAATTGTCAAATGCAAAGTTTAAGGACAATTGATATAAGCCAAGCTCATTCAAAAGAAAATCATGACTAAGCAATGTAGTAGATTTCATGAGGATATGCAATAACATCAGTTGGGGGGTATGTACAGTCTCCAAAATGTATTCAAAATATCATCCACTTTCACCTTTATCACCACCATTTCACTCACATGTCGCAACTCCATAGCCATAAAATCTTTCATTAGCCTCCATTTTTGTATTTTACAAAAGTTAATGATTTCTAGTATTATAAGTGAATTAAATGGTTAAAACTTAGAAAAATGATGTATACTTGCTAATACTTAAAAGTGGCTTGAGTCTCATGACATGTGTAGGTAATTTGGAAGCTTCCAAGGCACCCTTATGTGGCCTCCAATGCTCAAATTCGAATTTCCTTCAAGATATGGAAGAAGATTTGGATAAAGGTCAAATAGGATATGTGTCTCATCATTACCTATTTGAGTTGTAACTCTATGAGATTTCATTGGGATCTAGGGAGAGAATAATGGACCTCTATTAATGAGGTAGCTTCTTATGTTTTTGTATACATAGGAGATCCTTCTCCTTTCAAAGGCATGTGTAAAGTTGGGGAAATGCTCATGTTTTGAATATAGAATTTAGATTTGGCACCATGCTCATGAGTGATGTTAACTTTGATTCGGTTATGCTTGAATTTGGAGCCTCTCAACTTTCCATCTCTTATGCTTTTGGATTGGCCACCTACAATGTGTGAGATTTATTGATTTTCATAGATTAATATTTATTTCTTTCATAGATTAAGATTTATTTCTTTCACATATTTTCCTGTGTGAGAGGTTAAGAGTGATTGTTTCTATTTTCTTTCTACCTAGAAGTTAAGAGCAAATATTTTTATCTGCTTTCATATATTTTCATGTGTGAGAGGTTAAGAGTGAATCTTGTTTTTTATTTGCTTTCTACCTAGAGGTTAAGAGTGATTGTTTTAATTTTCATTCTACCTAGAAGTTAAGAGAAAATGTTTTTATTTTCTTTCATATCTTTTCCTGTGTGAGAGGTTAAGGATGATTGTTTTTGCTTTCATTTCATGTAATTTCAACTCTGCATGTTGTACTATAATTTCTTCTGATTTTATTGTTGAATTAGAATAGGTGAATTTGGTTTTTCATTATTTGGTTTCATAGTTACATTGATCTAAATTGAAAGTTAATTTCTAGCATATATAGTGCATGCATGCTTCAAAAGTTTTACGAAACCCCTGGGTTGACAATTAAATGATAGTTAATTAATTTTCCTTAACACCAACCAAGTCTCCAGGACTAGTAAATCAACCTACCAAGGGCTTCAGAGTGTTTGTCCAACCACAACTCTAGGAACTAGTAACTCAACCCAAGCTAAGAAACCATGAGAACCAACAAAAAAAATCAACAATGAAGTAAATCAACAATCACCATGGTTATCTAGGAAATGGAAAGGCTAGGCAATACAGGCCATCCTCCATGTCAATGATAGATCACAACCAATAAACCACATGCGTATACCATGCATGCCAAAATTAGTGAAGGAAACATACACGCAACTCGGTACCTACAAGAAAATATGATGTAGCTATTGATCCCGATGCATTCTTGTGCTTTCCTATTCTTCCCTTGCCTTCTTCCTCCAATAATTTAAGTATGCCAAACCCACCAAGAGTGCTCCAAGAAAACTCTAAGTCTCCAAGAGTATGAGAGATAGAGAGACAAAATAATGAGAGAGATCCAAAACAGAACTAACAGAAGGTTACCAACTGATCCTTAGAAGCCTTTCTATGAATGAGGCCTCTATTTTCTTCATTTTCCATTATTTTCCTTCATTTTCCTCCTCACATGCAACATGTGAAATTTCACCTCCCTTTTCTCCTAATTTTCATTATTTTGAAAAATAAATGTGCCAAAAATTCCATTTTTCCTTTCCAAATCCTTAGCCATTGCCTTTGCCAATTTCCTTAGCCATAAACAATCACAAGTGATCACCATCACTTGGATTTTTTCCAACATTCAGCTTGGAATAAGCATCCCATCATTCATCATTATTATTTTTTCCTTTATTTACTTTTATTACATGGAATTTTCATGAGGGTTGTTACACATACAAAACATAGAGGCCCTCTTACAATTATGATTGAAGAGGAGGAGGCCTAGATGGTTGAGTGGTGTAAGGAGATGGCCCAATTGGGACATGGGCTAGAGTTGACACAACTCAAATCCACAATTGCTCAAATCTGTCAGGGAAGACTAAACTCATTCAAAGATGATTTTCTAGGTAAATCATGGTGGTTTGGGTTTTAAAAAAGGCATCCAGACCTTGTATTTCATACAATTGAGCACCTTGATAGAGACAAAGTTTCAAATTTGTGCCCTTCAATTGTATGTAAGTTCTACGACACTCTTTCTAGTGCATAAGATAAGCATTCTTATGGTGCATATTGTTGAATTTTGATGACCTTGGGTCTAGGTTAGAGTCTTAAAATCACTGACACTACCAAACCAACAATATCAACCATAAACTACTTTGCATAGCTGAAATATAAAATAGTAAATCACACATGCACAAATATACACAAGTTTTAACAAATATTGTAGAATAATGTACAATCCCAACCTTCATTATATTTTTAAACCAAATCTGAATAATAAAACAATTTATGGTATACAAGATACAATGAAAAACTTCACTACAGCTTTAATGTCATATCTTGTCCTGTCGGTCCTTTGCTTCTGTACTGCTCACTAGCTTCTCCTTAGTTCTTCAAAGGGAAACACATCGAGACTCCAGGAGGGTTACCACCTAACAGTGCTACAAGTCACTTTTGTAGCATATACACGAGTTGATCCAATCTTATCTCTAGGTAGACGTAATTCCTGAGCTTCAAACTGTGAGGCTAGCAATCGCCTTTGTCCATCAAGGTATTGCACTTTGGCACCAATATTCACCCAACCTTTAGCTCCTCTTCATCACTTCAATATAGCTCATCTAGGGATACTTTGGGCTATGAACACACTACCCTCTACCAGACCAATGATGCCCAATTCTTCATTGTAGGTTCTTCTCCAAGGATGGACTCTTCACCTCCATCGAAAGTCCTCCAAATGGAACCCACAGGCTGCAACTAGTCCACACTAGGATAACACCCAAACTAGCATCAAATCAACACTATCTCATCAACATACCTCTGATTGTGCATGTTGTTGTATCTCTTCACTGGTTAGGGCACCCACAGAATATGTCACAACCCTAAAATGCTCCAACAATCACCTATAAGAATGCAACCTTCCCTCCAAAAGATCCCCCTTCCTTCGCTGCTATATTTGGCACTATTTTTCATATTTTTAAGCACAATAATCCTCACAAATATTCTCTACAGGACTGCAACCAATTCTACAACTAAATTCTAGGACAAGGACTTCATAACATAAGGAGACAACCCTTAAAACTCTATGCATAGGTGTCCAGATCCACCTCAAGGAATGCAACCTTCCTTCCAAGTCAGTTTAGACCCAAAAAAAAGATAAACACCACCAAAAATCATGCCCAAATTTTTCTTTAGGCATGCGTCCTACCTCCTATAGAAGCTTGGCCTAATCACAAGTGTTTTTATGCCCTAAAAACATAATTTTGTCTCCTTCGTCGTCCTTCTTGAGCTCGGCCTATTTCAGAGATAATTATATGAAATGATGCAATTTTTAGATGAGAGAAATGACTCTCACACACCTCTTGCTTATGCACATAAGAGGGCTCCATGAATTAGATGAAGAGACATGTCCTTTGGACCAAGCCTACATGAATTGATTTCTCATAAATTAATTGTCAACTTCAAAAACTCATTTCTCCATTTCTAGAGCTATGCTTTGAGTGATCTTTGGAGCATTGGAATCAACACACTAAGATATATCACCTCAAATTTTATCATGCTCAAATTCTTCATTGTTTTGGCCCAAATCCCGATGGGTGTTGGACCCCAATCTTGGGGTCCAAGCCCACAAGTGACTCTTGTGGTGCTTTGTCCTTCAATACCCGAACCCTATGGCTTAGAGTACCTCGTAAGCTACACAAATCAACACTCCCTCTTAGCGAGGGAGGTTCTTCCAAGACTAGGAAGTAACTCATCATTGACATCATTGCTCGCAATACTTGCCCAACTCCTCATGCTCACAATTGCAATAATACATATTTTGTGAATTACACCTCTCTTGGAAGTGTCATTGTCACTAATGGAAGCACCCTTCTTATTATTCATATCCTTTATCGCTTTCCAATCTCTCCATGATTCTTTCTTGGTAGTTGTAGGAGTACCCTTACTCCCCACTGACCACGAGCTCTTCTTGGGCTACAAAGTCTCCCTCTAAATATGCAAGCTCCCTCTCGAACTTCACTCCCTCTAAGTATATGGAATCTGGATCTTCTCGGGAAGGTTAACCTTCTTCTCAGGTACTTGTACCTTCTCCTCTGAAGCCTGCACCTGCACCTACTTCTCTAGAACTTGCACCTACTCCACCTATTTCTCATGATCCATAGCCTTGCCCATCTGCCTGTAGAGACCATTCTCTCTAACTCCAAGTACAATCCCATTGGACTTAAATCCTCTGAGCCTGAGTCTTTCCTTCCCATCATGGAACAAGAACCCAAACCTCTTCCTCTAGATCATAGAGATGGAAATCAAGTTATACCTGAGTCCTAGCACAAACAATACATCCTGAACCCGTATCACATGTCTTCTCTCCATCCTGAATGACACAACTCTTGATCCTTGGATCTCCAACTAACTCTTGTCAACAAACACCATGTGAAACTTTGAGTCCCATTTAGCTAGAGCCTCAAAAACCTCCTGTGACCCTATCATATGCTTTGTTGCACCATTGCCCATGTACCATGCATCCTCATCGACAGTCCCCCATCAGAAATGAGAGATCATGGAAAAGTCCTCCTCGTCTAATCTCCTGGTGAGATCATCTATCTTAGTAGAAGTGGAAACACCAAAAACCTACTTTACTTTCTTCTTCTTGTCATCTCCCTTCTTCTTCATTGGACATCTCGAAGAAAAATGACCCATCTCACCACAGTTGAAACACTTGACCTTACTCAAGTCCTTCTTTTGCTTACCCTTCATTTGTGTTGCAAGTGCCACATCATCATCGAAAGTCTTCTTCTTTGGATGAAGATCCTTGTCTCGCAACTCTTCTAGAATGAAGTCATCCCACAACCATGGAAACATTTAGGGGCTAATATTTGTAGGTGGGCCAATTTTCCATGTTTTTTCCAGAAAAAGTTTGTCAATTTCCATTTTTTTAAATATTCGCCCAAATTTTACAATATAAAATTATTTTACCTTAAAAATCACCAACATTATTTAGATATTATATTTAAAATCATTATAAATTTGAATAATTTTACAAATACATCAATAAACATTTTATATTTTTCATATTAGGGATTACTGAGATTCGCCAATGGTTTTAAACTTCAAGATAATTTTACATCCTTAAAATTTTCCCTACCCACTGCCTATTCCAGCCTAACAACTTCTTTATGGAAATAATCCCTTTGATGAAGGGCTTACATTCCTTGGTGAACCCTTTGAAAGAAATCCTCACCATATCTCCATCTGAAATAGTCACATCAATGACATCAAAATCATCTTTGACCTGAGACAATATCGTCAAATACAAAGGCACGCCTTCACTCTTTATCATCTTGGTGGACTTCAACTTATCCTCCAATACCAATACCTAGTTCTCGTTCTTATTCTGGAAAAAAAATATAAAGAGCCATCAACATCTCATGCGAGGTGTTCTTCGTAGACAAATAAGTTATTAGGGCATCCTTCACAACGTCTAGGATGATCAATCTCACCCTCATATCCAAATCCTTGTACACTTCTAGATCCTTCAGGTTAGTTGGCTTATTTATGGCTTTCTTGGTGAACTCCCAGATCCTGTTGACCTACAGGACCAACTTGATCCTTTCCTTCCATGAAATATATTTGGACAACCCTTCCAACCTGTCCTCATATCGGAAACTAGCCTGCAACTTTGACATTGTCACCTACAATGTGACTCCCTCTTAAGTTGTACTTTCTTTTGCAAAACTTTGATTCATTCTCTTCCAAAGTAGCTCAGACACTCTCTAGTACGATGTTCAATTTCCATGACCTTGGTTCTAGGTTAGATTCTTAAAATCACTAACCATACCACACCAAGAATCTCAACCATAAACTAATTTGTACAATGGAAATATGAAGAAGTAAATCACATATGCAGAAATATACATAGTTTTTAACAAATATTGTACAATAATGTGCAATCCCAATATTTGTTATATTAAACCAAATCTGAATAATGCAATAGTATATGGTATACAAGATACAATGACAAACTTCACTGCAATTTTAATGTCGTATCTTGTCTTGTCGGTCCTTCTCTTCTGCTACTCACTAGCTTCCCCTTAGTTGTTCAAAGGACAACACATCGAGACTCTAGGAGGGATGCCACCTAAGACTGCTACAAGTCACTTTTGTAGCATGTACACAGACTGATCCAATCTTCTCTCTAGGTAGGCCTATTTCCCGAGCTCTAAAATTCCAGGCTAGCAGTCATCTTTGTCCATCAAGGTACTTCACTTCAACACAAATCTTCACCCAACCTTCAACTCCTATTCATCACTTCAAGATAGCTCATCTAGGGATACTTTCGGCTATAAACATGTTGCCCTCTATGAGACCAATGATGCGCAATTCATAATTGTAGGTTCTTCTCCTAAGATGGACTCTTCACCTCCATGGAACGTCTTCTAAATGGCACCCAAAGGTTGCAACTAGTACACACTAGGATATCACCCAAACTAGTATCAAATAAACACTATCTAATTAACATACCTATAATTATGTGTGTTGTTGTAACTCTTCACTAGTTAGGGCACACACAGAATATGTCACAACCCTAAAGTTCTCCAACAATCACCTATAAGAATGTGGCCTTCCCTCCATAAGATCATCCTTCCTTCATTATATTTAGCACCCTATTTCAACTTTGTTAAGGATAGCAGTCCTCAAAAATATCCTCTATAGGATTACAGCCAAGTCTATAACCAAAGAATAGGATAGGGGCTTCATAACACAGGGAGACGTCCCTCAAAACTCTATGCACATGTGTCCAGATCCACCTCAAGTCATGCAACCTTCCTTCCATTTTAGTTCCGACCCAAAACAGAGATAAACACCACCCAAAATCATGCCCAGGTTTTCCTTTACGCTTGTAGACTACCTCCTATAGCAACTCGGCCTAATCACAGTTGTTTTTATGCACTAAAAATAGACTTTTGTATCTCCTTCATCTTTCTTATTGAGCTAGGCCTATTTCATAGATAATTCTATGAAATGATGCAAATTTTGGATGAGAAAAATATACTCTCACAAACCTCTTATTTATACACATAAGAGGGCTCCACGAATTAGATGAAGAGACAGTCTTTTGGACCAAGCCTACATTACTTGACTACCAATAAATTAATTGTCAACTTCAAAAACTCATATATCCATTTCTAGAGCTACAATTTCAATTATCTTTGGAGTTTTAGAATCAACATGTGAAGATCTATCACCTCAAATTTTCTCATGATCAAATTCTTCATGGTTTTGGCCCAAATCCCGATGGGTGCAAAACCCCGACCTTGGGTTCTAAGCCCACAAGTAACTCTTGTGGTGCTTTGTCATCCAATACCCAAACCCTAGGGCTTGGAGTACCTCTCAAGCTATAAAAATCAACACATATATGGAATTGAGACAAAACATGTTTACAGGAAGGAAGGAATTGTGGCATGTGGGTAATTGCCAAGAGAGGGAGTTAAAATGTGCCAAAGTTTTTTCGTAAGAGCAGGGAGTGGATAACTATTATATGTTGTGTCAATGCAATTGGTGCTTCAATTCCAGTATTTCATCTATTCAAAGGTAAAAATAAACTGAAAAAACTATGTACAAAACTATGAATCAGGTGCATTCATGGATGACTAAAGTTTTTTTTTTTTTTTTTTTTTAAATTGCCTTTGACACTTTGTTGCACCTGTACCTGGTCTTGTCTCACCTAAGAACAAACACCTATTGATATTAGATGGCCATGTGAGCCACATTGTTGTGTAAACAATTGAGGAAGCAAATAATTTGGGCATAGACTAGTTAACATTGCCCACTCATACCACTCATAGATTACAACCCCTTGATGTTAATGTGTTTGGCCCTTCCAAGAACTATTTCAGGTTAGAGCATGCTTCATGGATGATAAAGAATCTAGGGGTTGAGGTGAAAAGGTTTGAGCTAATAGAGCTTGTAATTAAAGTGTTTAAAAGGGTTCTGACAGCATCAAATATCAAGGTTGGATTTAGGAGGACTAGAATATGACCACTGAATTATGATGCTCTTATGCATGATACTGGTTGTATCTAGGAGTTTCATGTGGATGGTCAAGAAGAATGACATGTTGAAGAAGATGTTGAAGTGAAAAAAGAATTATATGAACAATATGATGTTGTTGTAACTGATAATATGATTTCCCTCTCTCAAGGAAACTTATATGGTGTTGATTATGAACATGTAAGTGAAACATAGTATAATAATGAACCAATTTACAGTAACATGGAGGTCATTCTACCAATTGAAGCACATGGAACTTCTGCTATTGATATTCTTAATGACTTTGTTGAACACTTTACTGACAATGACAATGTAGTTGAAAATGATATTGATGATATTGCACTAGGAAGAAATAATGACTATTTTAACTTTCCAATCCATTTAACCTCACCATCATGGATGACGTAATCCATAATTAATTTGAGCAAACATACTGTCTCGAGAACCAATGAACAAAGCATGAACATGCCTTCACAGATAGTAGAATTGAACAACAAAATTGTTCATTTTTTTTTTGGACAATAAATCAATGGAAGAAGATAGTGCACATAATGATGCATCAGATGAAGAGAAAAATATAATTCAATCAGTTCTCCCAGATATTAAAAGGAAAGTATCAAGCAATGACATGTAGGTGGTAGGGAAGGAGAAGTTACTTGGTCAATTCCTAAAGCTACCAGTAGAAAGAGTGTTAATGAAAAAAAAAAAACACCAGGTAGTCTTCATTTGGGCCGAAGGTCATAGTTACTAACCTCAAAAGCCTATATAACCCTATTGTTTGAGTCTAAAAAAAACAAAAAATGAATTTCAAGAATTAAAACAGATAAAGAAGGATTTACCCAAGGAGAAGAAGGCAACAACAATTGTTGTAGCATAATCGCGAGCAGAGGAAAGGCTTTAAAGAGAGAAAGTAAGGCAAGAGAAGGACCATAAAAAAACGAATGGCATGACAGGAAAAGGAAGCAAGCAAGGCTCAACAAATTCTTGAAAAGGAACAATGGATGACTGATATGGTTGACAATGATGCAAACACAATTGATGAAACTAGGATGATATCAAACACATTGGAAAATATTGAAGATAATACACCATTATTCCAAGACCTCATAAACATTCAAGTCACTCGATATCAAAATGGGGGTTTGTCCACCTGCTTTATTCCTACTAGTGAAGGTGTCAATTCTATGTACGCTCATCAGACACCTCCACTTAATGAAAGGGTTAGTAGTGCAAGTGTGAGGTATGGGTGCTCAATTTATCCATGGTTGTGAGGGGAAAATTGGACTCAATCATATGGAAACAATCCATCACATTCTAATCAACCATTATTAGGTAGGCCAACTTACTTGGCTCAAGTAGACAACTGAACAAATTTCGACACTAAAGGTTCTCGAGGCCATAAAGAATAGGGGTGTCATATGTTGTTTTTTATAACCACATTATGATGTGTATTTTGGATGGATTACCTCTTTTTCTTCTCACATGAATATTTTGGCTTATAACCTAGGTTGTTTTATTTCATACTATTTGCGACATTGTAACCAAAATCCATTTCAGAAGGAACAATAATAGTCTATTATAATGTAAAGTCTTGCCTGAGAATGCAAATGGGATTTTTTGTTATGCCTCTACACACCAAATGATTTACAACACATTTATACATGAGTTTTTAATTAAATGACAAACGAGTGAATAATGAAATATTGAACATGTCACTTCTGATATTATGAAAATTCCATAAAATAGTGAACAAAAAAAGTACTAAACCTCACACCTCATATCAAACCTCATTTACTATAAGTAAAAGTGCCAAAACCTTTCTATCCCCATTTATTGTGATAGGAAAGTAAAATCAAAAGTATAAAACCTTTCTATCCCAACAGTGATACATGCTGAAATCTGAATAGAATTACTCAAAGTAGAGAAATTGTAAAACCTCATTTAGTGTGATATATTTGTAAAAATAAAAGTAAAAGTATCAAAACCTTTCTATCCCCATTTACTGTGATATGAAAGTAAAATAAAAAGTATCAAACCTTTATATGCCAACAATGATTCACTTTGAAGTCTGAGTAAAATTAATCCAAGTAGAAAAATTGTAAAGATGCCTAAGGAAATTTGAAGACAAACATATGGAAATTCTTGAAAAAATCAATTATCTGTACATTGAAATGAATACCCTACAAATGAGATGCAAACATCTTGTTTGAAGCCTCACTTCAACTGTGGAGATTCTTATAGGCCAAAGAACTACCATGTAGAAGACTAAAGATAAAATAGTGAGTTGAAGGCAACAATTTCAAGAGTTGTAGTAATCTCTGAAGTAGAATATCATCATATTAATGAATTTGAAACATCAACGTCAATTAAGTTGAGAAAGTTATGCCAGATATGAATAAAGGAAGCTGAGAAATTGTAAAGATGCCTAAGGCATTTTGAACACAAACATATGAAAATTCTTGAGAAAATCAATTAATTGTAGATTGAAATGAAAACCCTGCAATTCTAAAAATGATGGCATAGCAATGAAAATGTATATTGAATAGAAGTAGGAGAATGTAGGGTAAAAATATTATGAATCACTTTATTTTTTAAACAAAACAAAAAAAATGATTGGAATTTTGGTTAATATAAAATTTCTTTTTCAAAATTACATCTTATAAAACATTTTGAGGTTTTTGAATTGATAAAATACATTGCACTAAATATTATTAGGTTTCCTAAGAACAAAACTAAAATTGAGAAGAAAATCATGTCATTAACTAATAACATTGTAATTGGTGTTTATATTTTTAATTGGGACTCATACAATGACTGACACAAACTTTCGAGAGTCTGGTCATTGATTTTTCTTTGATTGTTCCACCAAATGTTTTATAGCCAAAGAATAGAGAGAGTTACATATCCAAGTAGCATACCCCATGCAGAGTCTGGATAAACATACATATATTGTTTAAAGAAGATGGAGACATTTAAAATTAATGGTAATGGGCCACTCAGTTGGTACACCAATGCCTACACAACGCAAACATCCTAGTGAACTGTGTGATGAAATGAGAATAGGTGGACTCTAGAAACATCTATGATATCGAAATCTCACAAGGTTGACATGATGGAATGTGCAGAAAGGCATCTAAAAAATCATAGAAGGGGAACTAGTCTGGAAAACTTACAATAAAAACAAAGATCCATTTATGCACAGAAAAATTATGATGTTGCTCTAAAGGAAGAACAAGGAAATTTTCCCAAGCACGAGTTTATAAATGGGTGTAAACACATTGACAATCCAACCTATAATCAGAATTTACGGCATAATGTAGAGAAACCATATAGAAAAACCCTAATTTACAAAGCAAATAACAAATTTTTTAATTGAAAGCCCTAATTTACAAGCAGATAGAAAACATTTTTTTGCAAATTTACAAAAAACTTATCAATTTTTACAAAACCCCATGGATTTTCAGCGAAACCACCAATGGACTAAAATCAAACACAAAGATAGTGGGTTGGTAGGATTAAACCACCATATTTTGGGAATTGCAACAAAAAATAACAAATAGTAAAACCCTAATTTACAAAGAAGATAACAAACAAGTTTATCGAAAACCCTAATTTACAAGCAGATAGCAAAACCAATTTTGGAAATTTACAGAAAACCTTTCAATTTTTACAAAAACCCAATGAATTTTCAGAGAAACCACTGAAAGGACTAAAATCAAATGCAAAGATAGTGGGATGGTAGGATTAAACCACCATATTTTGAGCATTGTATCAAAAAATAGTAGATAGAAAACATATAGCAAAACCTTAATTTACAAAGTAGATAGCAAACATATTTATCAAAAACCTTAAATTTAAAAAGTAGATATCAAACATATTTATCAAAATCCTTAATTTACAAGCACATAGCAAACAATTTTTTACAAATTTACAAAAACCCTTTCAATTTTTATAAAAACCCCATGAATTTGCAGAGAAACCATCGAAAGGACTAAAATAAAACACAGAGATAGTGGGATGGTAGGATTAAACTACCATATTATGAGCACTGTAACAAAAAATAGAAGATAAGAAATAGATAGAAAAACACTAATTGACAAAGCAAATAACAAACAAATTTATCAAAACCCCTACTCTACAAGTAGATAGAAAACATTTTTTTGCAAATTTATAAAACCCCTTCCAATATTTACAAAAACCCCATGAATTTCCAGAGAAACCATCGAATATAAATGGCAAGATACCAAAACTAGTGAAATTAATTGATACAAATTCGCAATATTCACAAAACCCTACACTAAACCTTGTCGAACCCTATCCTAAATCCGAAAACCATCGTGAAACAACAGCTAAAATTCCCAACAACGAGTTCAAAGTGTTGAAAAAACACAGAGTTTGGCTGGTTGGATAAAGTATCAGAACCAGTGAAACTCACAAAACCCAAGACCACAAAACTAGTGAATGTAATTGACACAAATTCAAAAAGCTCAAAAAACCCTAACCTAAACCTTGTTGAACCCTACCCTAAATCCTTAACCTACAACGCAACAAGAGCTAAAATTCCCAATAGTGAGTTCAAAGGGTTGAAAAAAAACAGAGATTGGCTAGTAGGATTTAGAATCCTACCGAGAGTCACAGAATCCACCACCATGGCTAAACGTCACGCCAAATATCACCATACTACTTTCACAATAGCCAAAAAGATTACCTGCAACTCAGACAAAAAAAAATAGCACAGGAGCACAAACCCAAAAAAATTTATAGCAACACTGGAATGAAACATGGGAGAAAATTCCACTTACAGGAATGGACCTCAAAACCTCCATGTCCACCACCGAACTAAATTCAATCTGCCACAGGATCTGTTATCACTCAGAATTTTCTCTAGAAGTTATCAAAAGAGAGAAAATGACCAAGGTAACCACAAACCAACTTTTAAGCATAGGCTCTAGCCAACCTATGGCTCACAGAGGCTCTCTCTATATTATTTAGCTTTGTTTGCTGGGATTTCAGGCTAGTTTTGAATGTTCAGGGGGTTTTTGATTTGTATTGAAGATTGGATGGTGGAATCCTTAAAGCATATGGATAGAATGATGTCTTTAGACCATTGGGATATGGAGTCAATAGAAGGGCAGAAGAACTAGAATTAAGTCACTAAAGGGAATGCTCAAAGGGAAAGATAACAGAGTAGAGTGCATTTCTTTAGGCTAGAGGGGTGAAGTGGTTTGAATCAGGGTGAGAGAGCAATCAATAATTCTCAGACTAGGACTTAAACAAGGAACATAGGGTAATCGGAAACAAATGGCAATTAAGAATCCTTTGCTATAGATTATAAAGAGACATCCTAAACTAAGGAGCAATTAAGAATCCCTTAACTTATATATCACTAGAAAACATTTATATGCCTAACTGTTAAAACAAAGTGTAAATAAAAAAATTCGGAGATAATACTCCAGCTATAGCATTTAGATTTAGATATACATTAAAGATTGTAAAACAACTTTAATAAAGATAACAACAACATGAGAAAATACTTGTCTGCACTTCACTCGACACATGAATCCTGTGGAATATCTTGTCTTTATTCATCAATGTAGCTTGCTGGTACAGTCAGTGATACAATAGCTTTACAGTCTTTTGATCAAGAAGTCTATAGAAATGTCTAAGAATCCACCCTACATACTTCGAACTGTGAAGTACTTATACAAAAATTATTACAAAATATCTCGAACTAACTTGAGATTCAATTTAGGAAATATAAATACCTTCTTGCAAGGAGATAGAGACAACTATTGAATTGCTATCCCTTTTATTGTGGTGTTGCTGGCCTTTATAGTTTGGTTTGTATCCCTTTATGCTCTTTATTCTGTGAACTTTCACGCTAGAGGCTTTAGTTACTTTTGGCTTTCATCTGATACTCTTTGGCACTGATACTCTTTAAACATGCTGACTTGCCTTTACCTTTTACCCTATTGACTGTACATTAACATTTTACTACATTTTACTATAATAAATCAGTCAATTTTAGCCATAATTCAGCATCAAGTAACATGATTTTCAACATCCTTCTATATATCTCGTCTGCCTTGGAATACTTAGCAAAAGTAGGCCTAGTGATGAATAGGTGTTTCACCTCATGCTAGAGGAAAAATAGGTTTTCAAATGTCTAGTAAATAACTTTTCCTGTTGGCAATGCCTTTATTGATGATGTACTAGCCTATTCTTTAGCTAGCTCTCTGATTTTGTTGTCATAATCTTGTTGTGTCATGAGCTTGTCATTTATGACCAAGGGACTGGGTAACCCTTTGTCTCTCAAAATTGGAAACTTGGTCCTAAATCTATCAACTACTACCTGCATATTTTGACACTTGTCCTCCGAGTTTAACATTAAGTTTCTCTTGGAAAGGACCTTTCTTACCTCCAAAATTGTTTTTGTCCTATCCTCTATATCCAATTCGTGAAGTTCATATTTGTTTTTACTGTTGAGGAAGTGGATAAGTCTAGTTGCATCTTCAGGCATGTCTCCTAGTTCTTCCTTGACTTCTTGGATAGCTTCTGTAGCTATCTTTATCAGGTCTAGCTGTTCAAAAATTACTTGAATGGATGGCCAAATATCATTGACAGAGTCAATGATATTGGCCCATTATAGTTCCTTGGCTTGCCCAAGGGGTTCCTTTAGTGTCAGATCTTTCTCCATGGCCTTTAATCTTTCATTCATTCTAGTAGCTTTATGCACTTCTTCCTTGTGCATGATCTTGGCAAGCTTGCAATCTATTTCCAAGCTTGTCACCTATTATTTTAGTTTGTTCATTTATGTAGCTTGAATAGACATTTCCTCCATGGCTCTAAAAAATTTTGTTGCTTTTTCTCCCGATGCACCTGCTACTGAAGTAAACTCTGTTGAAACTAGTTGTGTTACAGGCATGGGAGCTGTGGGAGCTAATGAGGCTTCTAGCATTGAAGGGATTTCTGTTGAGTTCGTAGGGATGATGTTTGCAGATGTAGTGGCAATATCACTTTGCTTCAATTGAATTAAAGTGTCTAGTTCTTTTTCTGTCTCCTTTAATTGATCATTAAGTTTTAGGACCAAGTCCATCAACTCTTCATGTCTGGTTTGGCTCTCTAAGACCTCTTGTGTTTGGGGATGTTGCAGCTGAGGTATCTTCAATTGTTTTTTCAATGTAGTAATGTCATCATTTTTTCTCTTAATCAACTATTCAGTGGCTTTGATATCTTCGGGATTATGTCCCAATTCAATCACTAAGTCTTCCAAAGACTTGATTCTAGTATCCTTGGATTGTGAGGAGGCCTTCTCTAATTGATACTGAACTAAGATATTGCTCAATGAATTCTATAACTGATGAGAATCTATGGATTTACTTGTGAGGGTGGAGTATATCATCTCTCTAGCCTATTTGTGCAATTCAATTTGGTCAATGGGATGAATATCCCTTGCCATCACTTCAAAATTAACTCTCTTGTAATATGCCAGTGTCCTTTGTTGTTATGCAGTTGGTTTTATGAAGGACATATGTAGTTTTCCCTCTTTGATTTCGAAAGCAGACATCAACCTGGTATGATTAGTAGGTGTGAGTTTGAGATACTGAGCATAAGTTTGAGCCTTTAGTTTCTCATTTCTCATCTTGATTTATTTATATCTATCTTTTATATCCTTATCCTTATTAGCATGCCTACTGAATGAGGATATTTCTACACTTAGCTGCCTTTCCAAAATCTAGGTATGTGATGTAGATGCCCCCTGTGTTTCCTCAAATAGAGTTGTGCCTTTACTTCTGTCTATCTCAATATCAATTATTTCTACTAAGCCTTCTATGTCTTCTTACTCTGAAACAAAATTTAGCCCAGGTCTTTTGCTCTGACTAGTCCCATACTGTATATTTGATGTGACCATTCCTGAACTTGAGGATTCCTCCCTGGTCCTTTTGGGGTTCTTTTCCTCATTTTAAGGAGTCTACAGGATAGGAAGGGTGTTCATGGCTGGCTCTTGCTGTTCAGGTACCTATAGAAATGAGCTCTCATCAAATTGTGTTTCTAAGTCACATAAGGCATTCTCTACATCTACCTTTGTACTGTCTATGTCTACAAGAGTGTTTTCCACCCACTCAGATTGATTTGCATATCTTTCTACCCTTGGTATGGGGTGGTGAATATAAGGTCCCAACTTGGCCTTCTTTCTTAATCTGGTCATAAGTTCTTGAGGGTCATACCTCCACATGAAACTCTTTTGGAACTTCATTTGCTGCAAAATTTGGTCTCTGCCTCCTTCCCTGCCTCTCTAGAATTGTAGATGAAGGGGCCTAAGTTTTTTACTTTGAATTGTGATCTTTTCTTGGCGGAGACAAAGTTTATCTTATCAGAGTTCATTATTTGTCTATATTACTCTAGAGAAAATAACCTCATGGGGAGGTATTTGGGTAGTTTATATGGTGTAAGCTGGCAACCATAAATTCTTATCTCTTTGTGGTTTTGGTAAAGGTACCAATCTCCCACTTCGCTTTGTTTAGACAACTAAAGGACCTTTTTGATCTCTGGACTTATCGTGGGTGGAGGGCTTCCTTTCAGCATAGTCATGACTAGATGAACAAAATAATATATGAAATATGAATAGGTATATGGTGACTCAAACTTATGGAACAGTGGGGTCCAAAAAATGATAGACCTCGGTTGGCCTTTGGTATCGAATTTCTAGAGGGGAAAAGGAAACCTGTCTGGCTGATAATATAGGAAAATATGGTAGAGGAGAGATCAGGATTTGAACAGTCTTTCATTGTGCATCCCGGTGAACTATTCATGCATTCTCTCAACTATGAACTCAGAATAATTGTACAAAACAACAGGAGGTTTTCCTGGGGTATAGATTAACATGAAGGCCAAGACAAGTTCATCAACAAATTCATCAATGGAGCAGCCTAGGACACATGATATCATGGTGATGATTTGTTTGCCCATTTCAGAGAACATGGTATAAAGATATTGGGGGGGTGGGATTTTAGGAATGTGCTCTTAAATAATGAAATCGTGGAATAATTGGGCTAGTCTAGAGGGACTTAACTTAGAATATTGGTTGAACAAATCTCCAATTGAGAGTGAAGTCAGGTTTGGTCCCAGTTGGAGTTGCAACATTTCATTTATAGAATCAGTTGTAATGGTGAATAGAATCCTTTGGTCAAGGGACATAATAGCTCTCAGGATAGGAATGTAATAGGCATGGCACTAGTGGACATTTTAGGGAAAACATGTACTTGTGGGAACAAGTATTTGGGCAAATTTGACTCCCAAAGGCTAATATCAACAGCATAGTTGAGGTATCTATCCCTACTTAAACAATGGATTTTAAGTAGGAGGTCTTGGGTAGATGTATTCTTAATTTGGAAATCCCTATTAGCCAAGGGAAGGTGATCAAGGTCAAAATGGGGAGTTGTGATAGGTCTAACGTCCAAGGCAATAGGGGAAACCATAATCTAGTTCTTTTGGATTTAAATTTGGTTTTACAAGTTTATTCAGAAGTTTCTCACGGGAACTGGGATTTTTCAGAGGGTTCAGCCGTGGGTTTTTAAATTTAAGGTATTTATTCAATTAATTTTACTTAATTGAAACACTATACAAGGTTGAGCGTTTCCAAATTTGAAAGGGCAAGTGGTAATTTGTGGTGAAATACCTATAATTGGTTGAAAAATTTGCAAATTTTGGAGTTCAAAGCAGCTGCAGAGGTCTAAATGAATCTGGTACGAAATGAGAGGTCAACTAGGGTCTCTGCAACTTTTTCAAGAGTGAATTCAGAGTTCAAATGGTGATTTCAAAATTGGCTGGAATCACACTGGTTCATAGAGGTTCGAGTGAAAAAAGGTGAAAAAGGGCCTCTTTGCCTCTTTATGGGGAACGATTATTTTTTGGCGGGTGATTTCAAATGAATAGTACGTGGTTTGGCGGGTTGAGCGGGGAGGTGGTTTCCTAGGCCATCGCACTGCTTATGGAGGTTGGACAATATTTTGAAACGGTCACTCGATCTAGTCTAGAGCTTGACATGTAGCCTTTGGGGGGTTGGGGAAAACCACTTTATCGAGCGCGTAACATTCGTCCATCGGGCGTGACCAATATGGTTGAGGACCATTGGATGAGTGGGAAGTTTATCTAATGGTAGTCGGGTGGAAAATTTCGTGAGGGGAATGAACGGGAGTTTAGGGGGGGTCCAAGGGCCTTAATCATGACGGTTTGTGATTAACGTGGGGTTAATCATGAGGTTATGGGATCAGGTGGAACTTAATGACGGAATTAACTTAAGTTTACCGAGATTTTGTAAATTAAGTGGGTTTTGTCAGGATATGGGGCAAACATATTAGTTTCTATTAAAACTAAGGGTTAGGGGTATTTACATAGGGATTTAGTTAATATATGGGAAAAAGGGTTTCATCGGGGACTTTATATGATTAAGTTAATTAATTTGAAAAGTGATGAGCGGAGTGACTATATCCTTAGCATAATGTAAAATATGTGCATTTTATTTCTCACATTTGGCACTTAGGATGAAGTAATTTTTGTGGGTTTTTGAAATGAAAAGGGTTTTAACATGGAATTGTTTTTACTTTTCCTAGGCAAAAGAGTTTTAACCTTTGGAAAAGGGGTTTTATTAGGGAAATTATGGGGGGAATGGATTTTATGAAGGGGATTCTAGCATTAGTGTCCATAAGTTATTAAGCAGAGGGTCCGGTCCCACCAAAAGTCAGAGAAATGCTATGAGTCTCTTTGACTTGTAGGATTCAAAATACTAGAACATAATTGTGGATAGGAAATTAGTAAGTAAAGTGGAAATATGAATGAGGGGGGCTTAATCACATGAAATTGTAAACCTTTACTTTTGCCTTCAGAATTGATCATACATGTTGAAATATGTATCCAAGCATGATGCATGTGTTTCGATCCAATTAATTTTTTAGTTCAACAACCTTTCTTCTACTTACCCTTCTCTTATTCTAACATTTTTTATTCATTTATTTGGGTGCATTTAGGTTAGCAAACCCTTATTCTATATTTTCTTTAATAAACCAAACTATCTATTTCTAACCTTATATAATCTAAGCGCTCAGAATTAACTCATGAGCTCCCTTTATTTTCTCTACCTATTATCAAATGATCGCCAAATTAACTATTGGTCAGATTTTATTTTCTAACTATAAACATAAAATTCAAAGCATGAAATAATCAAGATTAAACAGTTTGACTACATGGATTGTGGCATGAATAACAAGTTGCCACACATCATTATATGGTAAAGTAAATAGTAGTGGCATTTAAATTTTCCACGTTCAGTGGTCCTCTTTTGTTTATGGAGTTCATATATTTTCATTTTTCGACCTTTCTCATGTCTTTTTTCCTTTGATTATTCTTTAGGACATAACCTTCTTTACTTTTTTAATAAGGAAAACATCCGCAGAAAGCAAAGGTATGTACAATATTACTAGGCTTAACCTTAGTGATTCAAAATTATGACTCCTATTGGTATAGGAACCTAACAATGGCTCCACTTGGGGATGGCATCTTTTGAAAAGATGTCAAGTACTAATTAAGATCAGTAGCCTTTGAATTGTTGCTGATGTTACCTTGCAAAGTGTTCTTCTATGCAATTGCATTATTGATACTTATGACAGTAAATATTTTAAAGCTTTGAGCCTTCTCCTCGGTCTTCAACTTCAAAAATCACCATCCAATTCAAACAAGACTTTTGAAAATAGAATATGTACAAATGGGAAATGGAAACTAGTAACTAGGTTTCAAGTAGTGTTTTAGCATTCGACCATTCACTAGCCCTCCTTTTGCATATGTACCATCAATTTCTCTCAAGAAGAAAGCATTATTTCCTCTGTAAGCATAAATTACATAGGGGCCTTTCCATAGGAAATCAAATTTCCCATGTTTACCTTTGTCTTCCCTCCTTGAATCCAACTTAAGCACCTTTTCAACTAGGTAGAAATCTTCAGCCTTGGTTCTCTTATCAAAAATATTTTTAACCCTTTCTTGCACAACTTGAGACCTGATATAGACCTCTTCTCTGGTTTGTTGTAGATCAATAGTTTTGTTGATTCTTCTTTGGATACTATTTGGTTCAACCTACAATTCTTTAAGTATCTTCATTACTGGTACTCCTAAAGAGGATGGAAAGACAACTTCCATCCCATAAACTAGTTGATAGGGAGAAGTACCAATTGATTTCTTAGTAGTCAATTTGTCTACCCATAAGGCATTGACTAGCTTTTTATTCCAAGTTTTCTTATTATCCTCTAGTAACTTCTTGATGATGTTTACCAGGATTTTGTTTAAGGATTCTGCTAGTCCATTACCTTGAGGGTAATAGGTTGTAGAATGGCCCAGGGTGATATGATATTTATTGAAGAAATCTATCATTTTTTTGGATTTAAAGGTTGATGCATTATCAGTAATGAGCTTAGTTGGGAATCCAAATCTTGATAGAATATTGGTTTCAAGGAAGGTTATGATAATAGTATCTATGCTTGCCTTGAAGGTATGGCGTCTATCCATTTTATGAAGTAGTCTGTGGTTATGGGGATCTATTTGTGCTGGGCAGAGGAGGGTGGTTGAATTTCACCAACGAAGTCTAAACCCCATTGTTGAAAAGGTATTTTAGCAGAGATTGACTTGAGGGTTAAAGGTAAAAGCTTTTTCTTCCCCTCAAAAATTTGACATTTGTGACAAGAGGTCACATATTTTTTGACATCAGCAAACAAGGTAGGCCAGTAGAAACCAACTCTAAGGATTTTATTTGCAGTGGTCTTCCAGTAAAGGTGTCCACCATAGTCACCTGCATGAAAATCTTGCAAAACTTTTTCAGATTCTTCTTTTAATAATAAATTAAGAAGAATACCTTCATGATCTCTCCAAAACAGAGCATTGTCTAATATACAAAATTTCAAGGATTTCATCTTCAAAAACCTGCTTTTAGTCCTAGATAATTCAGGAGGAGCATGTAAGTTTAGTAAAACATAAATAATATCAACATACCAAGGTGATTCAATAAAGGTCTGGCTAATTAGTGGAGTAGCCATCTCCTCTTCATTATCTGTTGCAATAAATTTTATATCCAAGGTCTGGAAGTTCGATTCAGCCATGAGCTTGGCTAAACCTTGGCCCTTGATTAACTAAGTAGGTTTGATTTCTATATCATACTATAAAATAGTAGCAATCCACTTTCCCCTCTTTCCATCAAGACCATCCTGGGTTAGGATGTCTTTGACTACTGAATTTGGAACGTAGGCTACTATATGAGCATATAATATCTATACTTTAAATTCCTTAATGGTTTTGACTAAATCCAATGCTTGTTTTTCCATTATATTCTATTTCAAGGGAGCATCTCTCAGGGCTTTGCTAAAGAAGGCAATGGGTTGCTTTATCTAAAGCCAATGCTTGTTTTTCCATTATATTCTATTTCAAGGGGGCATCTCTCAAGGCTTTGCTAAAGAAGGCAATGGGTTGCTCATAGCCCTGGTCATTCTTCCGCAATAGAACTGCAGAAATTGTGTGCTTACAAGCAAGGGAAAACAAGATGAAATCGTTGTCAAATTTAGGACTCATTAACACAGGTGTTTTAGTTAAGGCTAGTTTAATATCTTCAAAGTATTTTTTAGCCTCAACAGTCCATTTTATGGTGGAATATTTTTTCATCATGTTGTTTAGTGATCTAATTAACTTTACTAGATTAGATATAAATCTTCTAAGAAAATTAATTTTCCCTAAGAAAGCTTTTAGCTCTCTAATGTTCCTAGGGTGTTGTATTTGCAAGATGGCTTCTACTTTTGTAGGGTCTATTCTTATACCATCTTTTGAAATTATGTGACCTAACAACTTTCCTTATTCTAACACAAACAAGGACTTTTTGGGGTTCAGGGAGATTCCAAATTTCCCGCATTTAATAAAAACTTGTCTTAGATGATCCAAATGTTGATTGTCAGATTTTGAAATATGGTAATATCATCTAGATATATCACAAGGAAATCATGAATTTTTTTTGAAAAGGTTATATCCATAGCCCTCTGGAAAGTGGCTCGTACATTCATTAGTCCAAAAGGCATTTTCACATACATAAATGTGCCCCAAGGAGTAGTAAAAGCAGTTTTGGGTTGGTCATTAGGATGAACCAAGATTTGGTTTTAACCAGAAAAACTATCCAACAATGAAATTATGGTTGATCCAACTACTCTCTGTAAAATGTGGTCCATTTTGGGGAGAGGGTATTTGTCTTTTAGTGACACTTCGTTGAGGTTCCTGAGATCCACACAGATTCTTATCTCACCAGGTTTCTTTCTAGTTGGCACCAAGTTCGAGACCCAATCAAACAATTTGATTGGTGCAATTATTTTGGCATCATACATCCTGTGAATTTCTTTCTCAATTGTAGGTAACAAGACAAGATTAATCCTTCTATGTTTTTGTTTGAAAGGCTTTTGATTGTCCTTAATAGGAATTGCATGTTGGATGATGTTGGTGTCATAGGATTTGAGGTCCTCATAACTCCAAGCAAAGACGCCTTGAAATTATTTCAATAACTCAATGTACTTCACCTTTTCAGATGGGGGTAATGATTTTGAAAGTTTGATTAATTTAGTATTTTCATCGGTGCCTATATTACATTCCTCTATATCAGACCTTAATGGTTCCATTTTTGGTTTCCTAGGATCATCATTTGAATCAAATAAATATTCCAAAGGAGTTAATCCCTTTGGTAAGAAGTTATCCTTGAGATTAATTACGTCGGTTTCTTCACTGATTATTTCATCAATCTTAATTTTCTCTAAGTTATCTACATCTAATTTAGTAAATTTAGTTGGGTTGACTCTATCTAGTTCATCCCCTTCTATCTCATTTATTTCTATCTCATCCTTAGTGTCACGATCTATGGATGTATCAGTATTTATATTGTTATTTACAAACTCTTCTTCTGAAAGCAAAATTTTATTTATCTGTTTGTCATCAAAAAATATTTTCCAATTCTTCAAATTATCTAGAATTGTAGGTCTGTGTCTAACTTCAGTAGTGTATTGATGATTAGATTGGAAGGGTAATTTGCAGGTGCTGGCAAAAATTGGTAAACTATGGGCTTGCATATTGTGTTTTTTAGGAATTACTGCAAGCTTTGTTTCTAGGAAAGTATTAAGTATTTCTATGATAGTTCGTCTATAACAACTTAATCTCGGGTCCTTTGTCATATATACATCATCAATCTGTTTTATAATAAGTTCAGAGTCTTCCATGACAGAAACTCTTTTAGCTCCTAGATTCATAACGAACTTAAGACCTAAAATTAATGCTTCATAGTCGGCCATATTATTGGTACATTTAAAATTCAATCTATATGCATGGCCTTCTGAGTGATTATTTTCCAAATTATATATCCACACTCCTACTCCTACTCATAACTTATTGACTGATCCATCAAATTGTAAATGCCATAATATCTCATGCTCATAATTTTCACTATCTGGTGCAACAAACTTTTCATCATTTATAGTAGTTTGGCCATCTTGTTCATTGAAAAGTTATTTAGACTAGTTAGTTTCATTTTGTGTAGAAACTGTAATTTCTTTTGGTTCTATATTAATACTATCTGAAATTTCTTCTTGTGTTTGATCAACATTATACAAGATAAAAGAATTGATATCTGTGTATGGAGTAGATGGGAAAGTTTTGAGGCCGATCCTGGCTACTTACCATATATTTCATTAAGTTTTCTCGGTATAGTTTCTTAGGTTGTCCAAAAATAGAGATTGTTGCATATGAGATATCTAGTTGTAAGGATCCTTGAAGTTTGGCTCCCCATAATATGGATAACAGTAGGCCATACTTTGGTGGGATGTCAACAACCACAGTATCCATGAGGATGCTTTTGGCAGGATATTGGACTAAAGTGACACACAAGTCTTTGATCAATCTTAGACATTGTACCTGACTAGAGTCAAATGATAATTTAAGTCTTTGTAAGGCCTTGTAATGTCTAGGTTTAATTTCTCCATCAATGATTTCAAAATTAAGTTGTGAGAGGCCCCGGAATCCAACATTACATTGAGTAGAATTTTATCATGGATTCTAAGGCTGATATAAAAAGGTGGAACTCCTCTTTCTAATGGTTTTCCATTAACATCTATACCAAATATGAGTTATGTTTGGTCATCAAACAAGTTGAAAAAATCCTCATTTTTGACAATGTTTAAGGTCTAGTTTTTCTGTGATTTTTAAGTTTCGTTCTTGCTTAGTTTTGTTAAAGGAACTGGAATCTTTAGCTTTGCTATCTCTGGTCCCAGATTGAACAGCAAAGAGACTTTTTCTGTTTGAAGGTTTTGAATTTTTGCAGCAGGGACTTGAGTAGGCTTGTCTTCTTTTCCTTTATTGGGGACCTCCTTAGATGATTTTTCAAATCTTATGTTTTGAGCTTTTTCCACTAGTTCCTTAGGTGGAATTGAAGTGGATGGTGGATCAATAGAAGGTTGATCAGAGGTTATATCTACAATTGTGGGGCCACAAGGATTTGGGTTCTTCCTAGGGAGAATTCAAAGGATCTTTGAAACAGGGGCTTCTTTTATTCTATTGTGTTGATTATTGTATTGTTTTCTTGGTTTGGTCAGAGACATCAACATTCTTTTTACTTCTTATATTATACAGTTTATGTACTTTAAAAATGGCAGAATTATACCCTGTTTGTAATCAAATGATTCTCTAGACTACATCTGTAATTGTTGCAGCATATGCAATTCCTACTCATCTTGGGTTAGGAAAACAATGTCCTCATCATTTATTCCCATTAGGTTGATTTGTGTATCTTTTTCTGGATCTTCGGGATGGGATGTCTCTGCATAATTTTCTTGAAAAGGAGGCCTAATGTTCTGATCCGGTCCATTTTTCCCAATGTTTTGGTTTTGCTTTTTTCTAAAATTTGGGTTTCTAACTGGAGGCACTTGTTGGTTATCCCATTGGGGTTTCCTTTTTATGTTCTCTATTCTATCCATTATTCTTTCCATACTTTTGGCTAAACTATCTATTTTAATGTCATATGGTGAAGTTTCATTCTTAGCAGTTCCTCATTTTTCATTTATGACTCTAGCCCTTTTAGCTAACAAATTAGCTTCAACACTAATAGCTACACTTTTAATTTTTTCTAACGTTCAGGGGTTTCTTTCCCTAATTTGGTATGCCATATCCGTGTCAAAACCATCAAGGAACTTTATTAATGCTAAGTCAGGTGGGGGTCTAAGATTAACTGGGATGGCATTATATATATTATTGCATCTAGTGCAGTAATCTTGAATAATTTCATTAGGTCATCTTCTAATATTCTCATATTCTCAAAAGGATTTGTAGGGGATTCTTTTTCTTTTCCCATCTGTTAAAAAATTGCTAAGAAATGCATCTAAACTATCAATACTATTACCAGGCAATTCTCTAAACCATTTCCTAACATCACCAGCTAAAGTCTGGGCAAAGTGTCTCATTTGAACATTATCTGTGTCAATCTTGTGCAACTCAAAATAATCTGTTATCTTGTTGACATGTTGTTGTGCAGTGTAATGTTCTGTGCCATCAAATTGAACAATTTTACTTTAGTAGTATGCTGGAATAACACCAAGTTGGGTAGGTAAAACAAGAGGAGCATATCTATTTGACATTGCTCTAAGTTGGGAAGGGCTAAGATGTGGGGTTGAGGTACTTGGAGATGATGCAGTATGTTAGCACCTAAATCTGCCTTAGGCTGAAGGAAGGCAAAATTCAGGGTAACCACAAACCAAGCTCAGTCTGGTAGCTAGCCCTACCAGAACAGTAGAGGGCGCTCTCCGAGTCACACTCAGTGAATAGATAAATGAAACGGTCTGAGATGACTTATAGTGAAATATTGATCTTAGGCTAGTAAGTGAATATGGATACAAGAAGTGATTTTTATGAATGACCGTGTTTCTGGGATCGTATGGGACCAATAGACAGCAATGAGCAGAGGATAAAATACAAAGGCACAGATTACTTCATGAGGCAAGACAAGAGGAAAGTATAGCAATTTAATTTGAAATAGCGTGGAATGGAGAGATTGCTTAGGAGGGTGAAAAGGGCATAGGTAACATGAATCCTCTTCAACAGAAGAAGAACACTGAACATGAAATTTTCCCACGGGCAGAGCAATAAAATTGAATTCTACCTCATCGAACTTAGAAAATTTCACTGAAAAGAATATGAAATGAACTATGAAACATAACGAAATACATATGAAACATAAGAGACACATTTGCTACACTCACAACCACATGAATCTCATGAAACAGAGCCACTGCCTTTGATTAATCCTCTGTCAAAATATACAATGAAGAAACATAGTTTCTTTCCCACAATCTCCCAGAAGTTACAAGCCAACCAATCATTTGAAAATAGTTTGCATACAATATATAGAATGTGCCATGAAGAGACAAAGTGCCCAAGGGTTGGGGAGTTACTCGAATCATTACAAAATGGAAGTGGAAAGCCAACCATTAGCTACAGGTGCAACGTTACAAACATGACAAATGGCTTGGGTGACTATTTGCCTTCCTTTGTCACTTGGATAGAAGCCAATATGGAGTGAAAATAATTTAAATTCCACCTTAGGTGCTGAAAAAGTCAAGTGTAGATGAGCAGGCCCACTTATGGAAAGTCATGAATCGAAATCTCGCGAAACGGAGGTGAATTGGGCCTTTTTTCCTATATGCACCGCGCCAAATTCTATATGCGCCGTGCCACTTTGGAACCTGTTTTGAGGCACTTGCAGGAGTCCAAAATGTGCCCAAGTGTGCTTTTCGGAAATCGTGTCCTATATACTTTCGAGCCCAAGTGGAATTTCTGAATTTGGTGCTCATTTTCCCCTCCCAATCTTCATTCTCTCAAGACTGCTTCTTGTGTGTCAAAATAGGGGTAGAGAGGCCATTTTTTGGATGTTTTCGACCTCTTGGAGAGTCACATCATGCCCAAATTTCTTGTCCAAGCACTAGTAGTCGTGATTTTGCATGTTGAATCCAAAAATGCAAGCCATTTGTCATTTGGAGCTCCCAATCCTAAGCGTCGCGCCAGTGGCGTGGCATAGAGGGAGAAAAAACCTGTGTTTTGACCAAAAAATTACCATGTGACCAAAATTGCCCCACATTTCTTGAAATTTGGGCTAGAGGTTCTCTAAGAGGCACTATGCTGGGCCACAGAAGCTTCAGCCAAGATTCAAAGCTGATCTTGCTCTTTTGCCTCTTTTGTTGCTTTGCTCAATTTTTCCTTCAAGCTCCTTATCCGGGCCTTTGCACTCATGTTCCGTGCCCTGTAATGATAAACCATCCTCCTCAATATGGTTTTGTCTCTATTGGCCTTATCCAGTAGTCTCTCCAGGTGGATGTTGATCCACTCTAGCCAAGACTCACGGTCATTGTTGATCTCTTGCTCCAAGGTAGTGAGCTCGATCCTCCTTTTTTGGGCAGCTTGTCGATTCTCACGGATGCTTTGCAGCTCCATGATCTTATGCTGGTCCTCAAGCTATTTGTTCCTCTGCTCCAAATACTTGATGATCGATTTGGCCCTCTCCACATTGAGTGACAAGTCTTGGATCTCCGTGTTCTGCTCCTGAATAGTCATCCTAAGTCTAGCACTCTCCACCTCTGCATCATCATCCTGAATGAGAATGAAGTCTGCCTCCTATTCACCTGATGGCCACTCATCATGCATGGGCTTCTTGCCCTTGTCTTGTACCTGTGTAGTCGATGCTAGAAGTGAGGCCCCTTCCACCCTGGGTGGAGATAACACTCGCTTTGCTGTTGCAAACAAGTGCCTACTGCCTCTCTGATATGTCACGAATACTGGCATAGTCGTGGTCTCATGGTGCTCATACTGATGAGAAGGACCACCCATCTCATGCTCTACCTCTAATAGTACCTGTGAAGTGCTGAAGAGGTCACGGGAGATGAAGTCCTCCTAAGCAATGCCCTACAAGCCCAACTGATGATCCACCAAAATCCAGATGAGAGCAAAGTGATAAACACTATTAAGCTGCTGCTGAGGGGTCTTATGCTGCATGAAGGTGTTCATCCTCTCTATGTTCCTGCAAATGAAGAATGGGAGGTTCATCATCCGCACCCTGGTAAAGTCCATGAGCAACCTAATGTGATAGGCATATAGTCGAGAGAACCTCCCCTCACAGTTGAAGTACTTCATGATAAATTTCATGAGTGGAGCATACGCATCTTTCAAATATCTGAATGGGAAGACTCTTGTGAGCTGACTCAAGAATCTAGCCTTAATGTAAGGCTCATAGTGTTGCCTATCCACCTTCTTTTTTTTGTGCCACTGTTCTCCAACATTTGGTATGCTTGTTGCCACTGAGATAGTTTCGGGTGTCAATGTGAAGGTGACCCCGACCAAGATAGACTGACCTCCATGTAGGTGAAGCACAAAAAGACGGTCCAACTCATGATGAACTCTAACATTAGCCACCCTTTGACAAAATTCAAAACATGATAGGTGCTGGAAGCATGACATGGCAAGAGGGCGGGCCTGCAATTCAGTGAGGGTAGTTGGCTCATCCCTAACATGTTTGCCACTCTTGTGATGTCTCCTGGGAGCCTGTTCTTTTGAGGATGAGTCACTTTGTGTCTCCATCTCATACTCTACTGAATGCTCTGATGCCATGACTGTTGTGTGTACTGTACTTAGGCTACCCTTTGATGATGGTGTTAAGTTGGGTGCTTTTGTGATATCTACCACCAAGGGGAACAATGAAACAAAAGGGAGTATTAGGAGGGGATTAATGTGATAGGAATAGGGGTTATGGGGAGAAGTTTGTTTAGGGATATGTAGGGTTGGGTATTTGATAGGGTAGGGTTTTTGGGGTTTTGATAAGGTAGGGTTTTGGGGTGTTATGTTGACCAAAGAGTGGAAGGATAGGGGATAGGGTTTGGTAGTGTTTTAGGGTAGGGATAATAGGAAAAATGAGAAAGGGGGATAGGGAAAAATGGCAAGCAAGGGAAGAATGAGGGGTGAAAATGGAACCTTGGCCTCAATACCTCAATTATGAAACGCTAGCAACCATAGTTTTGATGTTTTTGAGTGGTTGATTTTATGAGTTTTTTGTGGCAATTAAACATAGCCATAAACCACCATAACTTTCATAAAATTTGATGAGCGAGCGATGACATAGAGCCTACTTGTCAATTTGAGGGGCTTCACAAGAAATTTGATGAAATTTGGCATGGTTTTGGCCCTTTGTGGGTGTGCACCGTGCGCCAAACCCAGTGTGCCGCACCCTGGGTGTGCGTCACACCTGTTGAAAAAATGCACTGAGGGGTGGCTCTGTGTGCACCGCGCCCCTGTGTGTATGTGTCGCACCCTGGAAACTGCCTCCTACTTTGCTCCAAACAAGCACGATGCACTCTCAAACACTTTTCAATGTCTCCCTATGAACTTGATATGCAAAATGCCTCTGATTTTGGTGGAAACTTGTATATAATGTCTTTGAAGTCATGGGTTTAATTGTTTCTTCTCCAAAAACCCATTTTTCCAATATTATGTTTTGACACTTTTTCACTGACTTAAAGCAACACTACTGATTTTCACTTTCCCTTTGAATTTTTAGCTCAAATGATGAAATTTTCGGCACTCTTTGCAGGGATTGCATGACAGGGCATTTGGCCACGGAAACCATGACTGCACCTGAAGAAATCAACTGATGACTTTTTTTTGCAAATTTTATCACAAATGACATTGTTTGACTTTTCTTCAAAACAAAGTTTTGAAGAACAGTCGAAGTCTATCACCATGAGGATGAAACTCTCTGAATCATAAATGTGTAAGGGCCTCACTCTGACCTGCATGGCTTTTTTGGACATGTTTAAAGACCAAATTGATTAATCCTTAGACCTAATTATCGAAAATTACTTTTGTCCATTAAAGGACCAGACTTTGACTATTATGGACTTTAGTGATCATTGACAAAAGGCCTAAGCCAGCAGGAGCCAGACATGAGGGGAAATGACTAGCATGACCTTTTCCGTCAGATTATGGCATGCCCCTAGTGGAATGCAGCTGAGTGAATGGAGCGGGACTCCTAAAAATGAAATGCATAAAGAGTTTTGATCTCTGACGGAGGACTGACCAGACCGACTCTAACATTGGCTCCAATGGGGGTTGGTAGCTCCTTGGAGGTGCCAAGAACAGCAGATCTTTGGAAGAGCTAGACAGTGCCTTTGTCCATTACACTATGGAGTCATTATTTTGACAAACAACACAGGACTCTGACTCATTTATGAAACTGAAATGACCAAGAAACTGACTCAAATTTGACATTGAAAAGACTCAAAGACTAACTTGACAAACTCTAACCAAATTGAAATAAAATGGTATTTACAGTGACAGTGGAAGCAGCATTAATAACTCATAAATGGTACCGCTTGAGCAGCCGACCATTGATCGGCCCTCCTGGACAATCTTCCCCATTCATTTCCTTCAGAAGAAAGGCATTTTGACCCTGATATGCTGCAATTTTAAAAGGACCTTTCCATAGGTTCTCAAACTTACCGTGCTTGCCTTTCTCCTCATTCCTTGCATCCCACTTTAGCACCACATCATCCACCTGAAATTTGTCCACCTTTGCCTTTCTGTCATAAATTTTCTTGATCTTCTCCTGCAATTTGGATGTATTCTTGAAAACTTCTTCTCTGGTCTGCTGCATGTGGACCATTTGATTCAACCTTCTCTGCATGGGGTCTTCTTCACTGTCGACCTCCTGAAGATGTTTGACTACCGGGTAGCGACAGAGGTAGGAAATACTGTATCAACTCCATAAACAAGCTCGAAAGGTGATGTACCTATGGATTTCTTCTTACTGACCCGATCTGCCCAAATTGCATTGACCAACCTCTTATGCCAGCTCTTCTTGTTTATTTCCAGCAGCTTCTTGATTATGTTGACCAATGATTTGTTCGAAGACTCCACCAATCCATTGCCTTGCGGATGATAGGCAGTTGAGTGACCCAAGATGATGTGATATTTATGACAAAACTCTACCATCCTTTTTGATTTGAAATCTGTTGCATTATAAGTGATTAGCTTATTCGGGAAACCAAAGCGAGACAAGATGTTATTTTCAAGGAATGAAATTATTACCGCATCTATAGCTTGTCTGGTGGGAATTTCCTCGATCCATTTCGTGAAATAATTTTTCGTTGTGAGGATCCATCTATGCTGACCGGAAGAAGCGGGATGAATTTCACCAATGAAATCCAATCCCCATTACTGGAAAGGGGCACTCACCCCTATAGGCTTAAATGGTAAAGGTTGTAACTTCTGTTTTCCTTCGAAAATCTAACACTTATGACAGCTCTTGACCATCTTATATACATCAGCAAACAATGTCGGCCAATAGTACCCCGCTCTCATAATTTTATTTGTTGTTGACTTCCAAAAAAGGTGACCATCACAGTCTCCTTGCTGGCAGTCCTCCATGACCTACTTTGCTTCCTTTTCCACCAAACAATTTAACAAAATGCCACCGGGATCTTTCCAATACAGTGCAGAATTTAGTATGCAAAACTTGGCAGCCTTCAACTTGAGTGTTCTCGCATTGTTTCTAGTCATGTCGGGCGGTGGTGACAAATTTTTAAGCACATATATGATATCTATATACCATGGAGAAAGAGAAAACATTTCAGATACCTGAATTGATGATCCTTCCTCATTCTCATCGGACATAGCAGAGATCAGATTTATGTCCAAGGCGTGCAAGTTTGATTCAGCCATTAACTTCGCCAATCCTTGTCCTTTAACCAGCTTTGTGGGATTTATTTCCACATCAAATTCTAGTAAGGCTGCAATCCATTTGCCTCGTCTTCCTTCCGGATCGGTCTATACTAAAACATCTTTGACAGCAGCGTTAGGAACATAGGCCAAAATATGAGAATGTAGAATATATACCCAGAAATCTTTCAATGCCTTCACAAGTGTCAGGGCTTGCTTCTCAATATGTTGTACTTTAAGGCTACATCTCTTATAGATCTGCTGAAGAATGCAATGGGTCTTTCATGATCATCTCTTTTCTGCAATAACATCGTTGCCATAGTATGCTCCGAAGCAAATGAAAACAATATGAAATCTTGAGTGTAGTCCGGGCTGACCAGAACTGGAGCTGAAGAAAGAGCCAATTTGACCAAATTGAAAGATTTTACAGCCTCCTCCGTCCATTTCACTTGGTTGTCCTTCTTAAGCATGTTTGTCATCTCTCTTAGGTGCTCAGCAAGATTGGGTACAAAGCAGCGTAGAAAATTCATTTTACCATTGAAAGTTTGTATCTCTTTCTTATTCTGGGGCAGATCGATTTGCTGAATTGCTTGCACACGTGCTGGGTCAATACGAATGCCATATTTTGAGATAATGTGCCCGAATAGTTTGCCTTCCTCCATGGCGAACAAACTCTTCTTCGGATTTAGCGATAAGCCATATTTTCTGCACTTTTGGAAAACAATTTTTAGATTGTACATGTGCTCTTCATCAAATTTGGAAAACATTGTCAAATCATCCAGGTACACCACCAGAAAGACATCCTTCTCATTTGCAAAATCCAAGTCCATTGCATGTTGAAATGTGGCACCTGCGTTCTTCAAACTGAAAGGCATTTTAGCGTAATGAAAGGTTCCCCATGGAGTGGTGAACACTATCTTGTCTCAGTCATCTTCATGGACAAACACTTGGTTATATCCGGAATAACCATCAAGCATTGACATACGAGATGCTCCCACTACTCACTGCAGTATATGGTCCATTTTGGATAGCGAATAGTTATCTTTCAATGAAACTTTATTGAGATTTCTAAAATCAATGCATAAGCGAATCTCACCTGTCTTCTTTCGTACGGGCACCAAGTTAGAGAACCAATCTGAAAATCTGATTGGCACAATGATCCATGATTTGTACAACCTGTTGATCTCCTTTTCAATAGATGGCAACAATTTTGGATTTAGCCTTCTCAACTTCTGTCTGAATGGTTTTTGATTGGGCTTGATGGGTATAGTGTGCTGAATTATATTGGTATCATATGTCTTTAAGTCAGAATAGTCCCAAGAAAACACATCTGCAAATGAAGACAGTAAACTGATATATTTGTCCTTGATCTTTGGTGGTAATGCTTTGGACAATTTTACCAATTTAGGATTATTGGTTGTTCCGGTATTGACCTCTTCCACACCCTTCTGTGTTGGCTGCAATGTTGGCTTGCGGGGTACATCATCTTGATCAAAGAGTTCTTCTAAAGGTATCAAGCCTTTAGGAATAACGTTATTCTTCAGCTGCAACACGTCCATTTCATTGATCTGCACCTCATCTATAACATTACCTTTACCATCGTCATTTTCTACATCAATTGAGGTCTCCTTGAACTTGCCTCTGTTTTGCAAAAAATCATCAATCTCCTCATCATCTTGGAAAACTTGCCAATATCTCTGATTGTCTAGAACGGTTGGACGATGCTTGACATGGATTTCAAACCTATTGCTGGATTTCATTGGGATTTTCAAAGTACTTGCTCCCTTGGCAAGAGCATCAGCAATACTATTTTGTATACAAGGCACACATGTCAAGGTGTATTCTAAAAATAATTTTAGGATGTCTAGAATGGCATTACGGTAAACCCGCATCCTAAGATGCTTTGCTTGATATTCGCCTCTGACCTACTTGATAACCAATTCGGAATTGCCATATACTGAAATCCTCTTAGCATTCAGCTTTCTTAGAATCTTTAGGCCATCAATCAGAGCTTCATACTCAGCTTCATTGTTTGAACACTCAAAAGCCAACTTGTAAGAGAATACCCGCACGTTACTAGGCACTTTGTTCGGGGCGGAGAAAGGACTGCGTACCCAAATTCCAATTCCAATGCCATCATTTCCCACTGCTCCATCGAAATGCATGGTCCACAAACCTTATTCCTCCTCTTGCGGGTGCTGGAAATCTGTTTGTTGTGCCTTGTCTGCTTGTTGTCCATTACTTTCAGTTGATTGCCCAACGGTGTTCTGTTGTTCTTGTTCTTCTTTCTTTAAAACTCCTCTAAAATTTCCTGTTATTTCTGGAATATCATCTGCTTCTACTAACTGACTATTGATATCATTGAAACTATCTGAATACAAAACAAAAGACTCTAAATCTGTATGTACATAATTAAATGGATGATTTATTGGTTTCTCCTTGCTTGTGATCATGTATTTCATTTTTTGTTCCCGATACAATTTCCTCATTTGGCCAAACACCGGAATCGTTGCATAGGAGAAATATAGTTGTAGTGTCCCTTTCAATTTAGCTACCCAAGACCTGGAAAGAAGCATGCCAAACCTGCGAGGAATATCTGCTACAACAACATCCATCAAAACATTCTTCATTGGGAGCTGATCCAAACTCACAACCAAGTCCTTGATGAGTCCTATACATCTTACTCTGTTGGAATCAAACGAATAGAGATCATGGTATTGTTGGGTGATGTCCAGACCAAGTCTATCCATGATAACCTTGGGCATGAGATTGTGAGAAGCTCTAGAATCGAACATGGCGTTATGTAACACAAAATCATGCAATCTTAAACTGATATAAAAAGGTGGCACATCACTATCAGGAGACTCACCATTCGATGCTAGCCCAAAAATCATTTCAGGTTGATCATCTTCGACATTCACCATGTCAGACATAGGGTCCAAATTCAACATTTTAGATACTTGCCCTCTATAACTATTGTTCCTCATTATTTCAGTCAAGGGAATGGATACCTTTAATTTAGAAATCTCATTCTCTAAATAGCGGGAATCTTTTCTGCCTCTTTGACTGGGATTTCTTTCCTTTCCTTTTCTTTCGATGCAACTTTTTGATGTGATTATTCTGCTGATGGTGATTTGCTGTTATCTGAATCAACCATCTCCTTTCCTTTCCTTTGTGCAACTAATGAATCATTCTTTGATGCTTCAACATCCTTCCTTTTATGAATTGGTTTGACCGACACATCTTTGTTTCTAAGTGAATATCGCTGCTATTGGGCGGACAGAGAATTCATTTAGCCTCTTTGGTACTTATCTGATTCTTCCTCCAAGACGGTGTCATTTGCTAGAATGAAATCTACATCTTTGTGTACAACCGAACTTTCTGCATACTCCTCATCCTCAGTGAGATAAATAGGCAAATCATCTGGAGTAAAGAGGTGATTTTCTTCACCTATTACATTCCCATCCTCATCTGATTCCATTCCATGCACAAAATTTTGCTACAAAGGTGGTTGTACTGGCTGTTGTGTTGTCTGCTCTTGGGCTCGCTGATCTCTCTATCTTATTTTATATTGTGGTTGTTGCTGACCACAGAAGTTAGGATTTCTAACTTGTGGCTCCAGTTTGTCAAGTTTCACCCTTTCAAGCATCTACTCTACCTTTCGAAGTAGCTGATCTACCGAGGAAGATTCTTCTTTTACGGTGACCTTCTTCTCTGCTTTTTCTCTAGCCCTCTTGGTCAGTAGCTTTTCTTCAACGATGACCACTATCTTCTGCATGTCTTCCATTGTGGCCGATTCTCTCTCTCTTAATTGATAAGCCATGTCAGCATCAAAACCATCCGGGAACTTCACCATGGCTAGTCCCACAAGTGGCCTTAGATGATCTGGAATTTCGTTATAAACTGAATTGAATCTAATGCAATAGTCTTGGACCGACTCACCGGCGTTTCTTTTGATTTGCTCATATTCAGCCAGAATTTGAAGAGGACTCTTTTTCACTTCCCAACGGTTTAAAAATTGTCTTTTCTATTATTTTGTCTTTTCTATCCCATAGAGTATAGTTTCTTAGTGTTCCTTAAATTATGTGATTGTTGTTTCTTAAGTAGAAGCTTATTGCCCTCAGTCTTACGTACAAATATCCAATGATTTGGTGCCCTCAGTCTTACTACAAGTCTGATTATGAATCGTCAAAGGCAAATAAGTATGTGGCTTTCCAGGAAATCAAAAGTAGGACTGGATTGAAACTCATAGGAGAAGAACCCTAAGGAAACTACTCCTTAACTGCCTTACATGTTAGTTATTTATTTGCATGAGGACATCTAAAAAGGTCAGTTGGGGGGTGATGTTGGGCCTCACAATTGTCATGATTCCCTTATCCTATTTCTTATTATTCATATTTTTTTCTTGTCTTTTGCCTATATTTATGATACATTAACCTATATAATGTAGGTTTTGGAAGGAATTAATTTATTTTTACTATTTCGCCTTTCTGATGAACTATTTTGATTACAAAAGCACTATTTTTTCATGATTGAACCTTTACTATGAACAAGGGTTTCACGACAATTGGAATTCGATGTTGCTTCTTGATCTGTTTGTGGTAAAATAGGGATAGTGTGATGATATCTCAGCTAATTATAGTAGAAAAATGAGCCCGATTCTTATCTGAGTAAATTTCTTAGTGACAAAGTCTTTGATTCTCTCATCCAGGACATATTAAGACTCTTTTGTAACTAAAAACGAGCATCTTAAGAATCTTTAGATTCTCAGGATCGCTCTTTGTTAAAAGATTCACTGTTTTTTATCTTCCGTGGTTGTGGTATAAAGATGGGGGCTTGCATCCCGAAAGAGAGATTTTGGATGTAATAATTTTGTATACATTTGATAAACTTGTTGAAGTGTTGTAATCACTCTTCATAATATAATGCAAGTTTATGTTGTTGAGGGTTAATTTACTTCTTTTATTTCTTCTACAAGGCAGTATGACTCTAGTAGTTCGGGTCCACTCCTGGATGAGGTGTTGCCTTCATTTGTATCACTAGCTTTGCATTTTATCTCTTTATGTCAAGCATTTATCTGTTCGATTAATTGCAAAGCATGTGCTTTATTTTGAGTAGGGATAATATCAGTAGTCCTAATATTGCTTCGCATGGATTTCTCTTTAGATAAGTCAATTGATAATTATTGTTGCTTTACAGTTGTTCCCTAAAGGTTATCTCTAGATCGTGGATGCTTATGCACTAGTTTAGTTTCTTTTCTATTATTTTGTCTTTTCTATCCCATAGAGTATAGTTTCTTAGTGTTCCTTAAATTATGTGATTGTTGTTTCTTAAGTAGAAGCTTATCATTCAATAGATTCCTTTGTTGTTTCTTGTGAAGAGTAATTAGAATTCAATATTTTTGAATTGTTTCTAGAAGATATAGTTTTCTTGAGAGATAGATCTTTTGAATGTGTGTTTCAAGCTAAGAGTTGATTCTTCATCATAGTTACTTTGATTGTTGTTGGAGAATTAGTTATTGTTAGTTTCAGCACTATCTCTTGCATATACTTTGCAGACAACCATGAAATAACTAGTTGAAACCTCAGGTTGACAAATTAATATGTGGTAATTAGTTGCTTCTTTAGAACAATTAATTGTCCCAACAGTTGGTTGGTTAAAACATTTTATCAATGTATTACTTAAAATGAATAGGATGTGTAATTCTTTCCATATTTAAATCTCTCAAATTATAAATTATTTTTCAAAGTTTGTAAAGTTTACACTATTAAAAAATAATTATGCTCTAAGAAATATAATCCCTCTAAACTTAATCTAAGTGTAATGTAAAATTTTGAAAACTTCTTCCTTTTGAAACCTTTCCATTTTTCTATTTCCATAAACTAAATTGTATAAAAATTTTCTTCTCTATAAATTATGTATCTATTTATTTGTTAATATCGCTTCATAAACCAACTACTTCAATTTTTTATTTTGTTTAACCCCATCCAAAATATGCTTAAATTTTTCAGTGCGACATCATTTTCACTTTTTAAACTTTTTGCGAAGAATATCTCATTCTTCTAATTTTTTATTTCCATAAATTAAATGTTATATTTTTTTTCCTTTCCATAAAATATCTCATTATATGCCAACGAGTTTAATTATTCATAAATTAATTGAAATTGTTGATTCGAGCTGCATAGGTTTTATAACACTATTACTAAATATTAGCATCAAGTTTTGTGAAAGAGTACTCAACCTGAAACTCTCATGTAGCAAATCACTTGTTGTTTAAACAACCATTGAATAAAAAATTATAAATATAGTTGAGCGATTTTTTCATTTTAGTTTTTTAATTTTTTTTTAATATGATAGTAAAGTTTTTATCAAATGAATTGTGATTTTTTCTTATAATTAAAATATGCATTTCTTGAACCACTGAGATTGGAAACATATACCAAATCAGTATAAATGGATATATATAATATATTAATATAATATTATATATATATATATATATATATATATTATATATATATAAGTATATATATATATAATATTATATATATATTATATATAATATATATATATAAACTCCAAATTCTCAATTTGTGTTGAAAATAGCAACAAGAAATGCTAAAAAAAGTAACATTGATATAGATAGCATTTCGAGATATATTCAAATTTTAATTAGTCCCTAAATTAAAATTGAGAATTAAAATTTGAATTTGGTGTTAGAAGTTGTTTGAAAAATAATTAATTAATTCATCTCGAGTTAATTAGTTAGAGAAAATCAAACATGAAGTCTTTGTGAAGTCATGCAACAGTTATCCCTTTGATTGAGAAAGTTATCCCTTGATTAAGGAGATCAAGATGAGTTGTAGTTGAGTTGTAATTAGTTAGATCAATTAACTGAGTTAAGTCCAATTAGATTAGTTCCAACAGTTTGTGGAACTGATTGCGAGTTCAGTTAATTAATGCATGCATGCATGCAACTAGTGTACTTCAGATAATTGAATACTCTCATAAATAACTCATGCATGTCAGTTCAGACAAAGGCCCAATTGAGATTAAAGGAAGGGACAGTGTATTATCAGTTTTAGGAATATTCCCATGAGGATATCTCTTGCATGCAGAAGGAATTCTTTCTTTGAGGATTGTGCAGTTTCTACAGAGGTCAGAGCAGTGTGTGAGGTCAGTTTTTACACAGATGAAAACTAGAGGACCCAGGAGAAACTACGCAAGGAAATAAGAGGCTTGGAGGGCAGAGGAAAGGCATATGTATTGTTTATTCTGTCTATGAGCAGCAATGAGGGATTGTACTGAGAGTTGGATATCTTGTGAGCTAAAGCTTTGTGTAATCCTGAGATATTTCCACTTGTATGATAATACAGAGATCAGGGTTTTTAGCTGAGGCTTTCCCTAGAGTATTCTTCTATGTTTCATATGTGATTGATTTCTTCTTCATCTGTTATACGTGTTCTATTTGATCTTGCTCAAAATCAATTAAGATTCTGCAAGTTTGATTGTAGAAGTAGATTAAGTATATTGCTTTAGTTACATTGCATTATCAATTTAATCTACAGGAGAATTTATACATGGTATCAGAGCAAAGGTGATAAAAGCATAGAACAGTATACTATGAAGAGAGAAATTGGAAGTTTTTGAAGTTCTTGATTGTAGGTACAAAATCAATTTCTTATCACATCTCAAAGTTCACCAATCGATCAATGGCTTGGGAGTCGAGTATGCCTTGGATGGCAGCTTGAATTACATAGAATGGAAGGATCGCATGGAAGCGGTATTAAAGGAAAATGGTTTGAAGGACTTCATTGATCAAGAAGTCCCCAAGCCAGCAGCAGCTAATGCCTAAGAATTGGCGGAATGGAAGAAATGTGTGGCGAGAGTGAGGAGGATTCTTCTGGAGGGAATTCGAGACCATATTGTCTCGAGTCTCCATGGGAAGGAGACTTCGTTTCCAATGTGGAAGACATTGAAGGATCTATATCAAACAGCAGTGACCAGAGGAAACTGGCACTAAAGGACAAGCTTCGGAAAATCAAGTGTGAAAAGGGTGACACGATCTTTACATATCTGAACAAGCTCACCACCTGTAGATATAAGCTTGGAAGTCTAGGAATCATGACAGTTGATGATGATATGTTCAGTCTTGCTCTCCTCGTTCTTCCTAAGATCTAGCATAGCTACCAAGACTCAGTGAATGGAAGAGAGAAACTACTAGATTGGGAACGACTGTGGTCGAATCTGATGCAGGAGGAGATCAGGAGAAGCACCAGATATGGTTCTTCATCTAAGAATGATGATGAAGAAAATCTATCCTTAGCTAGTAAGGCGAGGAAAGGGAAAGGGAAAGCTTCCCATTCTAAATCGAGTTCTTCTCATGGTGAAAAGAAGATTGACAAATCTAAAGTGAGATGCTTTAATTGTCATGAGGTGGGCCATT
The DNA here is from genome assembly GCA_000404065.3 of Pinus taeda. Classification (NCBI taxonomy): domain Eukaryota; kingdom Viridiplantae; phylum Streptophyta; class Pinopsida; order Pinales; family Pinaceae; genus Pinus; species Pinus taeda. The sequence goes on along the minus strand of APFE030554606.1, from coordinate 12,897 downwards.
ATGCAACTAATTCTCCATTAAAGAAATCCAAGAAGGGATCCTCGAAGGGATCAGATGGTGAGGCATTAGCCTCATAGTTCGAATTGGATTTTACCCTCATCGCATGCATGGTTTCATCGATGGTGGGTTGTGTTTGGTACCTGGATAGTGGAGCCTCATTCCACGTGACCTGCGATAATATTTTATTCACTACCTTGGAGGAGAAAGACCTCTAGATGCGCATAGAGATATGCGATGATGGAAAGTAATGTGTTTCAGTTGAAGGCATGGTTTTGTTTTAGAGGAAGCATGGAGTTCCTCTCACCCTGACTGATGTAAAGTATGTGCCTGGATTGAAGAAGAACCTGGTATTTGTCGTTATGTTAGAATACAAAGGCTATGATGTAGTCTTCAGCAAAGGAAAGGTGTTCCTGAGACACATCGCCACGGGTCAGACCAAGAGGATTGGGATTCAAGTAAAGAATCTCTACAAGCTAGAGGTAGATGATTGTGCTGTATTGAGTTCAAAAGCAGAGTTGGTGCAAAGCCAAGATATTGGCAAGTTATGGCATAGAAGGTTGGGCCACTTGCATCATGGGGCCTTCAAGATCATGCAACAAATCTCTACTAGACTTCCCAAAGGTAAACTTGAGCAAGTAGATACATGCCAAGGTTGTACCTTAGGTAAGTATGCAAAATATTCCTTTCATGATCGAGACAGTCGAGCTGAGGCGATCTTGCAGCGAGTTCATACAGATGTGTATGGACCATTCTCTACAGCATCCACCGCGAAACAAAGGTACTATGTTATTTTCATTGATGATTTTTCTCGTAAGCGTTGGATCTATTTCATGCAGAAGAAGGATCGGACCTTCTCCAAGTTTTGTGAGTTCAAAGCTTTGGTTGAGAAGGAATCAGGGAAGAAGATAATGGCCTTGAGAAGTGACAACGGTGGAGAGTATGTCTCTCAAGATTTTAAGGACTTCTGTGCAGCAGAAGGAATTAAACGGGAGTTGACGGCACCCCATAACCCACAGCAAAATGGGGTGGCCAAGAGGAAGAACAGAACGATTGTGGGAGCAGCTCAGGTGATGTTGCATGACCAAGGCCTACCACTTCATTTGTAGGCTAAGGCATGAAATACAGCGGTATACTTGCAGAATAGAAGCTCGCATCGCATACTTAGGATGAAGACACCAGAGTAAGCTTTCTCCGGGAAGAGACCAAATGTGAGTCACTTCAGGATTTTTGGCTCATTGGTATTTTTCCATGTGACCAAAGATGCCTAGAAGAAACTTGAGCCAACAGCTGAGTTGGGGATACTTGTGGGGTACATTGATACACCCCACAACTATCGGGTGTTCTTGCCTACCAGTCAGAGGACAGTGGTACGCAGAGATCTAAAGTTTGACGAGCAGAAGGCCATGTAGCATTCCCTTGAGAGGGAGCTCAAGTTGCATATAGAGGAGGAACTTTTGGTTCCTAAGGAGGAGGAGCCTCAAACTGATGCAGAGCAGCCGCATGCATAGGTTCCAGGAGTGAAGACATCCACTCATGCAGAGTCTTCCAAAGAGGGGCAGAAACGCACAAGGGAAGCTAACAGATTGTTGATGGATGCGAGAGAGAATGTGGGAGAGCCATCTTCTCAATGTAGACAGAGGAGGTCACCTAAGCGATACACTGGTTACATGGCCCTTGTTGGGGAGTGTGTAGAGACCGAACCATCCTCCTTTAAGGAAGCAGTGCAGCAGCCAGTTTGGGTTGATGTTATGGTGAATGAGTATGACTCCATAGTTCGGAACAGTGTTTGGGATGTGGTTCCAAGACCATAAGACAAGTCAGTTGTGAGTTCTCGTTGGCTTTAGAAGGTAAAGTAAGTTGCTAATCATAGTGTGGAGAAACATAAGGCAAGGTTTGTTGCCTGTGGTTTCTCACAGGTGGAGGGGATTGACTATGATGAGACTTTTTCTCCTGTAGCAAGGTACTCATCTATCAGATTGATGTTGGCACTATCGGCATAGATGGGTTGGAAGATCCATCAGATGGATGTGAAGACTGCATTCCTCAATGGAAATATTGAGGAAGAGGTGTACATAGAGCAGTTGGAAGGATTTGAGACCTTCGATCTTGAGTCACATGTGTGCCGAATCAAGAGAGCTTTGTATGGGCTGAAGCAAGCACCTCGTGCTTGGTACACCAAGATCGATAGCTACTTCACTGGGTTGGGTTTCACAAAGAGTGAAGCAGATGTGAACTTGTACCACATCATGGTACAAGGTAAGCCATTGATCATTTTTCTTTATGTTGATGATCTAATATTAACAAGTGATGATCAGTTGATCAAGTCTTGCAAGGAGGATCTTGCAAGAGATTTTGAGAAGAAAGACATGGGTCTCATGCACTACTTTCTAGGCATGGAAGTGTGGAAGAAGGATGGGGAAGTGTTTGTGTCTCAAGGAAAGTATGCCAATGAGATACTCAGGATATTCCACATGGAGAAGTGCAAGCCCATACAGACTCCTCTAATAGGTAACTGGAGGAAGGAGGATGCTACTTCAGGTGAGGTAGTAGCTGCTACTTTGTATTGGCAGCTTGTGGGTTCATTGATGTATTTAGTGAACACACAACCAGATTTGTGCCTTGCGGTGAACCAGCTAAGTCAAGCTATGGTTCATCCTACCAAGTTATTTTGGAAGGCAGCTAAGCATGTGCTGAGATACCTCAGAGGCACATCTCAATATGGATTATGGTACAGACAGACAGAGGGAGTGAAGCTTTAGGGCTTCACAGATGCAGATTGGGCAAGGAGTCCATCATATCGGAAGAGCACATCAAGAGGAATTTTCAACCTTGGTTCAACTACAGTTTCTTGTATAGCAAGAAATAGAGGTCAGTTGCACTTAGCTCAGCAGAGGTTGAATACATGGTTGCAAGCCAGGCAGCATGTGAGGCCATTTGGATGCGGAAAATTCTAGTTGGTTTGTTTGATCAGAGGATGGATCCAACTGTGATCTATTGCGATAATCAAAGTTGTATCAAACTCTCTGAGAATCCAGTATTTCATGACAGGTCCAAGCACATCGACATCTGGTATCATCATCTTCAATACTATGTGGTGAACAGGATCATGTTGTTGCAGTATGTTTTGACCGAGGAGCAGGATGTAGACATTTTGACTAAGGCATTGTCAAAATGTAAATTCGAGTTCCATAGAGACAGGATCGGGGTGGCATATAGTCCCTTTCTTGTTGAGAGGGAGTGTTGAAAATAGCAACAAGAAATGCTAAAAATAGCATTGCTATAGATAGCATTTCGGGATATATTCCAATTTTAATTAGTCCCTAAATTAAAATAGAGAATTGAAATTTGAATTTGGTCTCAGCAGTTGTTTGAAAAAAATTAATTAATTCATCTTGAGTTAATTAGTTGGAGAAAATCAAACATGAAGTCTTTGTGAAGTCATGCAACAGTTATCCCTTTGATTGAGGAAGTTATCCCTTAATTAAGGAGATCAGGATTAGTTGTACTTGAGTTGTAATTAGTTAGCTCAGTTAACTGAGTTAAGACCAGTTAGATTAGTTCCAACAGTTTGTGGAACTGATTGTGAGTTCAGTTAGTTAATGCATGAATGCATGCAACTAGTGTACTTCAGATAACTAAATATTCTCTCATAAATAACTCATGCATGTTAGTTCAAACAAAGGCCTAGTTGAGATTAAAGGAAGGGACGGTGTACTACCAATTCCAGGATTATTTCCATGAGGATATCCCTTGTATGCGGAAGGAATTCTTTCCTTAAGGATTGCACGATTTCTACAGAGGTCATATTAGTGTGTGAGGTGAGTTTTTACACAAGTGACAGCTGGAGGACCCAGGAGAAACTGTGCAAGAAAATATGAGGCTTGGAGGGTAGAGGAAAGGCATATGTGTTGTCTATTCTGTCTATGAGTAGCAGTGATGGATTCTACTGATAGCTGGATATCTTGTGAGTTAAAGCTTTGTGTAATTGTGAGATATTTCCACTTGTATGATAATACAGATCGAGGTTTTTGCTGAGACTTTCCCCAAAGTGTTCTTTTGTGTTTCATGTGTGACTGATTTTTTCTTCATCTGTTATGTGTTATATTTGATCTTGCTCAAAATCGATTAAGCCTCTGCAAGTTTGATTGTAGAAATAGATTAAGTATATTGCTTTAGTTACATTGCATTATCAGTTTAATCTACTGGAGAATTTCTATAATTTGCACAATATATATTCAAAAACACATTTTAAACAATGAAAATTCATAATCTCATCAAACACAATTTAAAATATACAAAATAAAACATAACACATATACCAATAATAAAATATACAAAACTTAAAAATCTAGACTATGTTAGCACCTAAATCTGCCTTAGGCTGAAGGAAGGCAAAATTCAGGGTAACCACAAACCACGCTCAGACTGGTAGCTAGCCCTACCAGAACAGGAGAGGGCTCTCTTCGAGTAACGCTCAGTGAATAGATAAACGATATGGTCTGAGATGACTTACAATGAAATATTGATCTTAGGCTAGTAAGTAAATATGGATACAAGAAACAAATTTTTATGAATGACTGAGTTTCTGGGATGTTATGGGACCAACGGACAGCAATGAGCAGAGGATGAAATACAAATGCATAGATTACTTCGTGAGGCAAGACAGGTAGAAAGTCTAGCAATTTAGCTTGAAATAGCATGGAATGAAGAGATTGCTTAGGAGGGTGAAAAGGGCATACGCACATGATTCCTTTTCAACAGAAGAAAGAACACTGAACATGAAATTTTCCCACAGGCAGAGCAATAAAATTGAATTCTACCTTATCTAACTTAGAAAATTTCACTGGAAATGAATATGCAATGAACTATGAAACATAACGAAATACATATGAAACATAAGAGACACATTTGCTACACTCATAACCACATGAATCTCATGAAACAGAGCTGCTGCCTTTCATTAATCCTCTGTCAAAATATAGAATCAAGAAACAAAGTTTCTTTCCCATAGTCTCCCAAAAGTTACAATCCAACCAACCCTTTGCAAATAGTTTGCATAAAATATATAGAATGTGCCATGAGGAGATAGAACACCCAAGGGTTGGGGAGTTACTTGAATCATTACAAAATGGAGGTAGAAAGCCAACCATTAGCTATAGGTGCAGTGTTACAAAGATGACAAATGGCTTGGGTGACTGTTTGCCTTCCTTTGCCACTTGGATAGAAGCCAATCTAGAGTGAAAATACTTTAAACTTTGCCTTATGTGCCGAAAAAGTGAAATGTATATGAGCAGGCCCACTTGGAGAAGTCGCGAATCGAAATTTCGCGAAACGGAGGTGAAATTGGCCTTTTTCCCTATATGCGTTGTGCCACTTTCTCTATGCGCTGTGCCACTTTGGAGCTCGTTTTGAGGCACTTGCAGGAGTCAAAAATGTGCCCAAGTGTGCTTCTTGAAAAGCCTATCCTATCTAATTTCCAACCCAAGTGGAATTTCTGAAGTGGGTACTCATTTGCCCCTCCAAATATTCATTCTCCCAAGACTGCTTCCTGTGTGTCAAAATAGGGGCAGAGAGGTCATTGTTTGGGTGTTTTTGACCTCTTGGAGACTCAAATCATGCCCAAATTTCTTGTCCAAGCACCAGTAGTCATGATTTTGCATGTTGAATCCAAAAATGCAAGCCATTTCCCATTTGGAGCTCCCAATTCTAAGCGTCGCGCCAGTGGCGCAGCGCACAGGGAGAAAAAACCTGTGTTTTGACCAAAAAATTACCATGTGACCAAAATTGCCCCAAATTTCTTGAAATTTGGTCTGAAGGTTCTCTAAGAGGCACTATGCTAGGCCACAGAGGCTTCAGCCAAGATTTGAAGCCGATCTTGCTCTTTTTTCCTTTTTTGTCTCTTGGTTGCTCTGCTCAATTTTGCCTTCAAGCTCCTTATCCGGGCCTTTGCACTCATGTTCTGTGCACTGTAATGATAAACCATCCTCCTCAGTATGGTTTTGTCTTTTTCAGCCTTCTCGAGCAGTCTCTTGAGGTGGATGTTGATCTGCTCTAGCCAGGATTCATGGTCATTGTTGATCTCTTGCTCCAAGGTGGTGAGCTCGATCCTCCTTTATTGGGCAGCTTGTCGATTCTCACGGATGCTTTGCAGCTCCATGATCTCATGTTGGTCCTCAAGCTGCTTGTTCCTCTGCTCCAAATACCTGATGATCCATTTGGCCCTCTTCACATTGAGTGAAAAGTCTTGGATCTCCGTGTTCTGCTCCTGAATAGTCATCCTAAGTCCGACACTCATCTCATCTGCATCATCATCCTGAATGAGGATGAAGTCAGCCTCCTGTTTGTCTGATGGCTCCTCATCATGCATGGGCCTCTTTCCCTTGTCCTATACCTATGTAGTTGATGCTAGAAGTGAGGCCCCTTCCACCCTGGGTGGAGATAACACTCGCTTTGTTGCTGCAAACAAGTGCCTACTGCCTCTCTGATATGTAACAAAAACAGGCATGGTAGTGGTCTCATGGCGCTCATACTGATGAGAAGGACCTCCTATCTCATGCTCTGCCTCTGATAGTACCTATGAAGTGCTGAAGAGGTCACGGGAGATTAATTCCTCCCAAGCAATGCCCTGCAATCCCAACTAATGATCCACCAAAATCCGGATAAGAGCAAAGTGATAAATACTATTAAGCTGCTGCTGAGGGGTCTTATGCTACTTGAAGGTGTTCATCCTCTCTATGTTTCTGCAATTGAAAAATGGGAGGTTCATCATCCTCACCCTGGTAAAGTGCATGAGCAAGTTGATGTGATAGGCATATAGTCGAGAGAACCTCCCCTCACAGCTGAAGTACTTCATGATCAATTTCATGAGTGGAGCATACTCATCTTTCAAATATATAAATGGGAAGACTCTTGTGAGCTGACTCAAGAATCTGGCCTTAATGTAAGGCTCATAGTGTTTCCTATCCACCTTCTTTTTCTTATGCCACTGTTCTCCAACATTTGGTATGCATGTTGCCACTGAGATAGTTTCAGGTGTCAATGTGAAGGTGACCCGGCCAAGATAGACTGACCTCCATGTAGGCGAAGCACAAAAAGACGGGCCAACTCATGATGAACTCTGACATTAGCTACCCTTTGACAAAATTCAAAACATGATAGATGTTGGAAACATGACATGGCAAGAGGGCAGGCCTGCAATTCAGTGAGGGTAGTTGGCTCATCCCTAACATGTTTGCCACTCTTGTGATGTCTCCTGGGAGCCTGTCCTTCCAAGGATGAATCACTTTGTGTCTCCATCTCATACTCTGATGAATCTCAGATGCCATGACTGTTGTGTGTACTGTACATGGGCTGCCCTTTGATGATGGTGTGAAACTAGGTGTTGTTGTGATATCTGCCACCAAGGGGAACAATGAAAAAAAAGGGAGTATTAGGAGAGGAGTAATATGATGGGAATAGGGGTTATGGGGAGAAGTTTTGTTTAGGGATATGTAGGGGGGTTTGGGTATTTGATAAGGTAGGGTTTTGGGGTTTTGATTGACCAAAGAGTGGAGGGATAGGGGATAGGGTTTGGTAGTGTTTTAGGGTAGGGATAATAGGAAAAATGAGAAGGGGGGATAGGGAAAAATGGTAAGAAATGGAAAAGTGAGGGGTGAAAATGGGGCCTTGGCACTAACACCACAATTTTGCAACCATAGCAACCATGGCTTTGATGTTTTTTTTTTTAGTGGTTGGTTTTATGAGTTTTATTGCAATTAAACATAGCCATGAACCACCATAACATTCACAAAATTTAATGAGCAAGCCATGATATAGAGCCTACCTGTTGATTTGAGGGGTTTCACAGGCAACTTGAGGCAATTTGGCACGATTTCAGGCCTTTGTGGGTGTGCACCGCACGCCAAACTCAGTGCGCGATGCCCTTTATATGCACCACGCCCTTGTAAAATTTGCACTGTGGGATGGCTCTGTGTGCGCCGCGCTCTGTATGTGCGTCGCGCCCCTTTGTGTGTGCGTCGCGCTCTAGAAAACGACTCCCACTTCACTCCAAATGCGTGCTAGCTCTCCCACAAACTTTGATATGTTTCTCTATGACCTTGATTTGCACAATGACCTTGATTTTTGTGGAAACTTGTATATAAAGACTTTGAAGTCATGGGTTTAATTTTTTCTTCTCCAAAAACCCACTTTGCTAATGTTTCATTTTGGCTTTGTTCACTGACTTAAAGCAACACTCAATTTCACTTTTACCTTTGAAATTTTAGCTCAAATGATGAAATTTTCGACACTCTTTGTAGGGATTGCATGACAGGGCAAATGGCCACAGAAACCATGATTGCACCTGAAGAAATCAACTGACGACTTTTTTGAAAATTTTATCACAAATGACACTGTTTGACTTTTCTTCAAAACTGACTTTTGAATAACAGTCGAAGTTTGTCCACATGATGATGAAACTCTCTGAATAATAACTTTGTAAGGGCCTCACTCTGGCCTGCATGGCTTTATGGGACATGGTTGAAGACCAAATTGTTTAATCCCTAGACCTAATTATCAAAAATGACTTTGTCCATTAAAGGACTAGACTTTGACCGTCATGGACTTTAGTGATCATTGACAAAAGACCTAAGCCAGCAGGAGCCAGACATGAGGGGAAATGACTAGCATGACCTTTCCCGTCAGATTATGGCATGCCCCTAGCAGAATGCAACTGGGTGAATGGAGCGGGACTCCTAAAAATGAAATGCAGAAAGAGTTTTGCTCTCTAACGAAGGACTGACAAGACTGACTCTAACACAACCTATCATGTCTTTTCCTCTTGTGCAACCCTCCTGTAACGACCTTCCTACAACTTGAAATTTACTCAAAAGAAGTTAGGTTTTTTTCCTTTTTTTTTTAGATAGTTGGGGATCCTCCAGGAGGTTTTCACCCATACATGCCTACGTAAGCAAACAAATACATATATCATTAGAGTAAACAAGTTAGTTGAAATACAATAATAACATATGCGTGAAACATATTGGCTCTATTATACTAAGAAGTGGAAGTTCCAATCATATAATATAACCATGACCAACCACTAGTCCAGATAGTGAAACGTTACAATCACTACCGCCTACTCTTCTAATGAGATGTACTAGCTCTATACTGTGGAGAAGCCAAGGCTCATTACAATACTCTCCAAGCTTTCTCTAATATACTCCTATCATAATATTGGTGGTGGGCTCCAGTATTGCAGCAATGATGCTACAACTACTGGGACTCCCATCTTTACTTTTATCAACGCGGTAATTCGTAACAAACTTGGAAGTGATGGTGTTGTATGCATAAGTACTATCTCTTACTACATGCTATCACTTGATCAGCTGGCACAAGTTCACTAGGAGCTCAAGCCAACTTCTATGATTTCTCAGAAGAAGCTTTTAATTGTGATGGAAGAAAGCTAACTCAAAAGAGGCTATTCTACTTGTAGAAAGAGGATGAAAGCTGAAAGGAAATGCAAACCCTAGAAAACCCTAGTTTTACCCACTAACCCTACTTTTGCAAGAAAAAGAGATGAAACTACTGAAATGGATGCCATGGACTACTTTCAAGGTAAAATGCATGTACTTAAGCTACTTCTGAAGGAAAATGTGGAAGAACCCTCTTTTTGTACTTCGAAGCAATTTTATGCAGAATTATTATGGTTGTGTTTTAACTATTTAACTATGTAGAGGTTTGTTGGTGAAAGGAGATGGATTTGGCTATTTCAGATGATGAGGAAGGTGTGGAGAGGACCTAAGGAGTCCCTAGAACCCTTCTAGAGAATTCATTTGCGATCAGATTTCGTAAAATCTCTCGCATGAACTTCTACAGGAAGTCTGCAGGGGATCTACAGGAAATTCTATAGGAAGTTCTACAGGAGCAGGCCGAAAGTGATTTTTGGAGATTTGGAGGAGGAAAAATGGTGGGAAAAGGAAAAATGAAGTTTGGATGAGGGTGTTAGAGGGTCTAGTACTCTATCAATGAAGATAAAAAATGAAGGTGATGTTTGGATTGGTTCAAAGGATAAGAAAGAGATTTTGCTCAAAAACGTAGAAATTAGGGTTGTTTGGGAAAGTGTGGGGAATGAGTGGATAAAACCTTGAGAAATGGATTGGAGCAGGTTGGGGGATGAGAGGATAATAAGCTAGGATGGTATTTGAGTGAGATGTACACCTGCTTCTACAAACTGATTTGGGGAGAATTAAAAAAAAAAACAGAGTTTTACCTATTTTAACCTAATTTTGTCGTAAATGTAGAAATTTTGAATAATTTAACACATATTCAATGGAGATTATCCTGATCATGTACTATTGCGGAAAACATACACAATACATAAGCTCCTCTACGTTGATCATCAATATAGCAGCAGCAATAACAATAAAACATCAAGAGCATTCACACATTAACACAGTATGTATCCCGGGGAAAGCATCTCGCTAAAAACCCCAACTATCTGTATATTAATGATTGAGTCATGTAACATTACACAGCATAATACTCTCACAAGTATCTCCACCTCTGTTACACACAATACAGCTCAGATCTGAATCAATCACTGGCTCAAATCTCCTTCGCTGCTTGCCTGCCTCCGCTGCTCAATACCTGCTCAAGAACTGATGATAATTCCAAGGCAACCGCGTATTTACTTGGAAAAATCACATGAGCACAAGCTACAATGTGGGAAAATATGTGGGCAAACTCATTGGCATACTTAATCCCTTGATTATGCAAGATCTGATGCACAACTATAGTCACAACTGATAGCAATCTGATTCTCTAACACCTGTCCCTGCTGAACTGAACATGCACTGACATGCAACTGAGTTAACTGATGTATTCAGTAGTTGTATTATGAGTTAATAACTTGTGAATTAATTAATAACTAATTCACCCAACTCATCTCTAGTCTATTTTCCAGTTAGACTAAATACAACCAGTTTAACAAAGCTAAACTGAACACAACTCCATCAACTGCACCTCCAGTCCACTAAACCCAACTCACTTGAGTTCTAACTGAAGTCCTGCATGCAAATATTAGTCATCCCATAGGTAACCATGTATTTCCTTCTGGGATCTGCATGTACCACATCCGTAGCTCATCCTGAACTGCTCCAAGAGAATAAGACAAAGTTTATAGTCTAAATATTATTATGAGCTAATAATATTTGACTGTTCTATATTTAGACTGAGCAGTCACTCCACTGTGGTGTCACTCCGCTGTGGTCTAAAAATAGAAGTCCATCTATTTTTTTCCAACTTGATCAATCATCCATAAACAACAACCTGCAATCCATAGACATGATCCATATGTCTAAAAATAGACATAGTCTAAAAATAGACTTGCGCCAAAAATAGCCTGCTGGCCCACTTAGTGAAGGCGACTCTTTTCACTAAGCTCCATCATCTTGTTGCAATCTCAACACTCCCTCTCGACAAGATATGGATTATCAGCAACACCTATCCTGCCTCGGTGGTACTCGAATTTGCTCCTGGTGAGAGCCTTCGTCAGAATATCAGCATCCTGATCCTCCGTTGGAATGTACGAAAGTAACATGATCCTCCGCTGCACACAATCTCTGATATGATGGTACCTGATGTAAATATGTTTAGATCTATCATGAAATACAGGATTAGCCGAGAGTTTAATGCAACTCTGGTTATCACAGTAAATCACAGTAGGATCCAAATGAGAACCGAACAAACCAACTAGAATCTTCCTCATCCATATAGCCTCGCATGCAGCCAAACTTGCTGCCATATACTCGGCCTCCGCTGAACTGAGTGCCACGGATCTCTGTTTCCTGCTGTACCAAGAAACTGCTGTCGATCCAATACTAAAGACCCCTCCTGATGTGCTCTTTCTGTCCATTGGGCTTCCTACCCAATCTGCATCCGTGAAGCCACATAGCTTCACCTCATCCTCCTGTCTGTACCAAAAACCATATCCCGAT